>PVIJ01002707.1:0-152835 GCA_004024925.1 Scalopus aquaticus | reverse complement strand
CCACATCCTTTCCAGCATTTGTTGTTGCCTGTATTTTTAATGTGTGCCATCCTCTCAGGTGTGAGGTGGTATCTCATAGTGGTTTTGATTTGCATTTCCTTGATTATAAGTGATGTTGAGCATTTTTTCATGTATCTGTTGGCCATTTGCTTTTCTTCTTTGGAGAAGTGTCTTTTGAGCTCTTCTGCCCATTTTTTGATTGGGTTATTGGCTTTTTTGTTGTTGAGTTGTGTGAGTTCCTTGTAAATTTTTGTTATCAGTCCTTTATCAGATGTATTGTGTGCAAAGATCTTTTCCCGGTTGGTAGGGTGTCTGTTAGTTTTGGTTAATGTCTCTTTTGCTGTACAGAAGCTTTTTATTTTGATATAATCCCATCTGTTTATATTGTCTTTCACTTCCTTTGCTTTGAGGGATGTGTCTTTCAAGTAAATGCAGCTTCTTTTGTAATGTAGACATTATGAGGGGGTAGGCTTGGTCTCAATATAAGCACTTTCAGAAAGCCAAAGCTGCCAACAATGGCAATGCTGCTCTGACTCAGTAAAGGCAGCTACTTTGGACTTAGCTACTTAGCTATTGACAAAAGAAACAAATACGGCACCATACTTACGTGATCCCAGCCTTGGCCAGATGGGGAGAACACTTAGTCATTTAGGAAGGCGATTGGGGAAATTTATATATGGGCTGAATTCAATATTATGACATTATTTATGTGCTAATGGTAGTATGATCACACAGAACATTCTTATTACTAAGAAGCACACTCAAGGGATGTCAAATGTGCAACTACTTTAAGTGGTCATGAAAGTGTCAGTCCATTTGGGTTGCCATTACAGTCCAATACCATAGACTGGATGGCTTAACACTTTGTGGTCTGCTCATGTATTAGTACGTGTTTTTGTCACCAGTATCAGTTGGCCACTCATGTGTTCATCTAGACTCCGGTTTTTCACGCCACAGTGGGTTTATTTGGAACTATTAAGAGCTATTTCTTTGATCGTGCTCTGTCTAGAAGCTTTACACATTGTTTTGGTGAAACTGTAAGGTGTTTTATGAGAGATATTACAGTTTTTTTAATATCCAGTCATTCAGTTGTTGTGTGTTTTATTGAATGCTTATACCATTCATGCGGTGGCACAGAAAATGGCCAGCTCCAAGGGCTGGTAAATTTAAAGGGCACCGGCACACAAAGTGTTAAATAACAGTTCTGAAGGTTCTAAGGCCAAGATCAAGGTGCCAGCAGATGGTCTTGGAGAGCTCTCCTAGGCCTGGGACAGCTGCCTCCTGTGTCCCCACAGTGAAGAAAATGAGCAAGCCTGCTGTCTCAGTCCCACCCCGGGGCCCCACCCTCACCTCATTTAAGCCTCATCATCTACCAACACTGTCTTCAAATGCCCTAACATTGGGATTAGGGCTTCAGTATATACATTTTAGGGGGACACAATTCTGTCCATAGCAAAGTTTGTGTAGAGAAAATGACAAAGTACTTGCTATAGCAAGATGTGAACCAGCAAAGGTAGGGGAAGGGGACAAGGCTTTATTAGTTTTTTCTTTCAACTTTTCAATATACAGGAAAATTTTCAAAATAAAAAATTGGAAGATTTCTTTCTTTTCACATATGAAGCTACTGGTGACATGAACAGTCTTCCAGAATGTGAAACACGAGCTTATGGAAGCCTTTTCCCTGTGCTGCTCCAAAGATAAAGCTCTGTCCCCATTAGAAGACAGACGTTAGAAGGCACACTTGGTCTCAATATGAATAATGTCCTGAAAGCCAGAGCGGAACCACAGGATGCTGCTGCGATCAGCGGGAGGTGTTCATGCAGTCTGGAGAACATGAAGGATGGTGCAGGGGCCTCTAGCAGGGCAGAGGCTGGAACTTCCAAATTTAAGAGTACACAGACAGGTGTTCTCACAAGCACACCACTCTGGCAAAGTCTTCGTAGAGATCTTTCTAGTGATTATTATAACACAATTTGAAGGAAAAATTTTAATTGTTTGGGTGTGCTTTTGTGTTCACCTAGTGTACCCCACAGGCAAAAATCAGACATAAACTCAGATTATGCTCAGTGTTTTCTAATTTCACTTCCCTTGAAACAAATCTACATTCTAGAACTGCCTGTGTGAACCTATTACCCACTGTGCTAAGTGGGTTTGAGCTCAGGAATTTTACCCTCTTCAACCAGGGTACCAAACTGCTCACCCACAACTCTAGACCTGGTACTTCCTTGAGTCTCCTCCCTTCTCCCAAGTTTTACTATCAGCTAAGCTCTAACTGTTTCCTCTACACTGATCCTTCTTTAAAGGCAAAGGACATGGATTAGTAGATCAAGACAAGTTGAAATAGGTGGTTTATTTTCAGTTGCCAAATTGGATCACCTGGAGAGGTCTCAGGGTCTAAAAAGGTGTTAAACCGCTATCAAGAAAGAACCAGTCCCACCACTTCCATGTGCCACCTTTATTAGGAGAAAAATTCTCCTCAACTTTATGGTCAGGAAGAAATGATAATCCTAATAAGCTCCTGCTTCCCACCAATCTGTCAAAAGACAAACACTTTCGTACCAATCTTTATGTATTTATTTACACATTTAATAAAAATGTCACAGTTAGAAGTGAAATCATTACAATGACATAAGTAACTATACAAACTGACACCAAGTGCAGAGTCAAATTGCCAAAAATCAAAACATAAGCAACACACAGTTTCTTAATACCTACACACTCACACACACTCACACCCTTCCATGCAACAAGTTCAGACATAACCCAGGGACTCTTCCCTGCCTTTGATCAGGTCCTGGGGATGAGAAGAGAGAAATAATCAATGAAAAGAAGCTGGAACCGCTTGATGCATATCTCTGCTCTGCCAACCATTCAAATGAAAGACATAAAACACTGGGACAGTTATTTCCTTGGCACAAAACTTAACAGGCAGCAAAAAGGCCAAAGATTTAAATTAGTATCAGATTTAGATCCTTTTTAACACAAAAGAGAAGCAAGCAGAGAAAAAAGAAAAATCTGGTCATTTAAGCGCTAAGAAAAAAGGAGAGAGGAGGATTTAAAATTTGATCCCTGTTCCCCTGACAGACTGTAGCATGACCATAAGCCAAACCAGCCAGGCCAAACCGATACCATCTGATTGTGACTTCAATCAGTAGGCTTTTACTTTAGCTTTGAAGAAATGAGGTGGAAAAATTCAAATGAGTGAGAGATATAAACCACCACCCCATTATGTTAGTATGTGGGGCAAGATTACATCTATCCGTCCACACAGCTTTTCTATAGCTCTGAGAGCTGCAAGGGAGTGGCCCAACCCCCATCCCTCTGCCTTCCAAGATGGACAAGTCCTCGGCATCCAGTCAAACCTCAAGTGTGAAAAACAATGCCTGAATCAAAATAGTGTTTTCTATACAGTGTGACTATGGAAAAATCTCATTCAACTCCCCAATTTCTACTTTTTAAAACAGAGATTAAAAACAAAAAACAAAACAGAACTAAATTTAAATGTGGTACTTTGAGTATCTCCGCTGACCCTATTAAAACACTGTTGATACAGAAAATTACTGTCTAAAAAGACTCATTTCCCAGTGCTCTTGGTAAATGGGCTAAGGTTTAGATGGAGGGAGGCAGTGATCCAAATGAATATAGTGCATAAATATAGAAAATAGCCAATTCAAAGGAAACTGCTTGGGCAGGATGAATCCAAGGGGTAGTAGTGAGAGGTTGAAAGAGAACTTCTTGGTACAATCTTTATGTCCCTAAAGAGAGACACAAAGCGAAGACAAGGCACTTAAGACTGCCAAGCAATAGTTCACATCCATTCAACACTAAAACGGTTACCAAGAGCACTCCCGTGACCCCTCACTAAAAGACTCAACCGCCAGCTACACTTTCCAGTTGGACCTTCGGAGCTCAGGGACATCCAAAATTGCAGCAGAACCAGTGGTGGGAACTAGAATTTTGGCAGAGCAAACTACTCAGAAGGACCAAATAGAAGTCATCCCCGTCTGGCCTGAGGTGAAAGGCTTGTTCCAGATTAACCTACAAAATACTGAAATTCAAAATGTTTGGCCTAAGACTATGACAAAGTACTCAAGGACGCCTCCTTCTCTCTGCTTTGATAAAGAGCAGTAAGGGCTCTGAATGACACTGGACACCAGTTACTGAATATCTTACAATGGTAGTTATAGCAGATGCCTTCTCATAAATGTCCCCATTCTGTAGTAGTGATAAGGGACCAGGACAGGACTATAAGAAGCCTGTCTCTTCTTATCCCAAAGCCCTTCAAGCATACTCGATGCGGGCAGGGCCACAACTACCCTCATTCTTCCGCTCAGAAGATGAAGAAGTGGTCTTGGCTTCACTACCCGTTTCTAGAGGCTTAGCCGAAATATAGTCCTTTACTTTGATCTCCATGTTCTTGGCTTTTAGAGTGGCCATGTGCAGCTTCTCCAAGAAATCTGGCATACCTGTCAGATGAAAGAAAAATTTGGGTAGGCAGATACATAAACAGCAAGCACAAAGGCTCAATTTCTCTGTGCGCAGAGAGCTAATTCTTCTTAGTAGAAGTAACAGCCTGACTGACAACTTGGTAGTGACAGCGGTCTCCTAAAAGTAAAAATAACCCATGACCTTCAATCCTTTGAAAAAGAGTAGTGTACTGATCAGGCCACATTAAGCCCCAAAAGATTCTCCTTCAGGTGACTAAAATATCACATATCAATGGCACAGCGTAAATATCTGCCAATTTTATTTAGGTGAATGTCAAATAGGAAAACCTAATCTCTCCATTCTCCTCCCAGGTATAAGAAGTTATCTACAGAGAACCAGAAAGCAAGAAAAGCAAATGATGATGCCTTTCAAAGCAGGAAGCTGGGAGAGAAAGGAGCAGTTACAATCACGGTGTGCAGCCTTTATTAGAACAGGCAGCAGCCCTTTGCTCTAGATAACTGTCCTACAACTGTATTTCTACACCAGTTCCTAAAACCTCCAACACCAAGAACAAGAAAAAATTTTACCTGCTAATGTATATAAAGTACTTATTTAAGGCCTTAAGCAAACATTCTCCTTAAAACTTTCCTCTAGACACAAGTTTTCTTTCTGAAACTCTGTTGCATAGGGAGCAACATCACACTGATACAGGGGAGTCCTGGAGCAGGTTACAGAATGCAGAATGCTGCTCAATGAGAGATCCTGGTCCTTTTATTGATAAAATAATCACATCATCAGTTGCAGGGGAAAAGAAGATAAAGAGAAAAGGGGAAGAGCGAAAGGTGTATCCTATTATCTGTAGCATTAAGGCATGTGGGTCTGCTCTCCAGGAATTTCTTCTCTGCTTGATGACTCAGTATTATAATTTGAGGTCAAGCCTTAGATTCCCCAGCCAAGGTTTCAATCCTATCAATAAGGCGTTCCACTGATCAGCTTCTGGGGTCCTTTGCCATACATCGGTCCTCAGTTCCCTGGGCGTTCCCGGTCACACCTCTTGATGCACGCCCTTCCCAAAGTGATCTGCTTTAGGGTTGGGCTCCTATAGCTGATTGACCGGGCAGTTCTGACTTTGGGTAGGAATGCAGAGTTACAGATAACTAAATGGTGGTCAGTTAAGCCATTTAGGATTAGCAGACCCATAAAACTCTAGAATTCTCATCCTTCCAAACCTCAGCTGGAGGCTTTGATATCTTCATGGTATTCAAGAATGACATCGGAAAGAGGTTTAATTTCCCCAGCCAGGGCTCCGGTAAGATAAATACTAATTTTATTGCTGCTATTAAAAAACTAGAGAAAAATAAATGTCCAACCCAGGTAGCAATATAATAAAGTGCCCACTCACCACTGGAAACCATCCAACTAACGCAGTATCGAGGAAACACAGTCTGGGGATTGTCACTGTATGTCAACAAATAGTCAAAGCCATTCTGGAAAAGAAAACAGAAAATATAAAGATACTTCAAATTACCCACAAAAACCTCTATCTCCAGTACCACACAATAACCATAATCTAATTCTGGGGCACTGACTGCCATTTTTTAATGCCATGCAAAAAAGAGCTAACAATTAAGACTTAATATTCATTAAAAGGCCTATTTGCAAGGCTGACCTTCAGCTGGAGTCTGAGAACTTGGCTCCCAGAGTGTTCCCTGCCAACAGTTACTGCGGAGGTTGACTCCCTGGGCTTCCTCTGTTTGTGCAAATAATGTGGTTTGTGCTGAACACCTGGCTTTTGCCCCAGGGGTCTGGAATGGACGAGCAGCCCCAATAAAACTCCAGGGTGCCAAGTCTCTAAATGGGCTTCCCTGGGCAGAAACAACACGCATATATTGCTGCATTTTCATTGTTGGGGGAGGAGTGTGCTTGTGTGACTCCTCACAGGAAAGAAAGAGAACAAAGAAGTCTTTGTGTGCATTTTGCAGACTCTGCCTATGGTTTCCCTTATAATCTGGGTATGTATCCTTATTATGTCACTGTAATAAATCTTAGCCATGAGTACTATATGCTGAGTCCTGTGAGTCTAGCACATAACTGAATGTGCAAGCAGTCTTGAGGATCCCACACATAACCCAAATGTTGATAGTTTATAGGCAGCCTTCCACACTACCCTTGATCCTAACCCAGACTTCCCTTCCTAAAGGTAACTACCCACCAAAAGCAGCTTTTTCTGTTTCCCATCTTCTAAAGCAACAACTTTCAAACAACTTAAACTACAACATAGTGTAAATAACTTCTTTTCCATTGCAACCCAACTCTCTCAGCCTCGCAGACATTCATACAAGTTATATGACTAAAGAAATCTCATGAAATATGTTTATACAGTTTTTATTCTGTTCTATATTTTTTAAGCTGGTCATAATGAACTAAATTAATTTTGTTTTCCATTAATTGGTAGCAATCCAGTTTGAATACTATTCTAAAAATAGTGCAGTAGTAAACAGCTCTTGTAGCAGAGTCAAACACCACAATGACTGAAGTGAACCATTGTTTCTTAGTCAAGGTCTCACTTTCATTGGTATAAAAATAAAATCTCAATGGAAACAAGAAAATCATACTAAAAAACACAATTCTTATAGCTCTAAGGCAAACAGAAGTGAGATGGAGAAACAAAGCCATTATAAAGTGAAACTGAACTGAAAACAGCATGCACTGGAATAGCTGTGTACATCCAACAGAGATTTGGTTAAAAAAACAAGAACACCCCACTAAGTGAAGAAGATATTCTCAAAGAAAGGACACAGAATTTTAAGGAAGACATAGTACATTAATCTAACCCTCTCATTTTACGGACAAGGAAACAGAAGTCCAGAAAGGTTTCAAGTGTCCTGTCCATTACGGTGAAATTTTTTTTCTTTTTCTTTTTCTTTTTACATCATCCTTTATTTTTGTACAATGTGTGCTTTCTCCTCTCAGATGTAGTCCCCACAAAATTCCCACCACCAATTCACCTGTGCACCATCACGGTATTCCATTGTGCTCTTCCCTCCCCTGTACAGATCCCCTATCCCTCTACTTCTCCCCAACCCCCGCAGAATGTCTCTGATTTACAGTTGCCTGTTAATTTTTTTTATTTACTATAATTATTTTTTTTTCCCTGATCCCTTATGTGGTTCCCCTATATTCCTCCTGTAAGTGAAACCATCCAGTAATTTTTTTCCTTCTGGCTTATTTCACTGAGCATAATCTCTTCCAGCTCCATTCATGTTGCTGTGGATGGCAGAGTTTATCGTTTTTGATTGCTTAGTAATATTCCATTGTGTGTGTGTGTGCGCGCGCGTGCAAATATATATCTCACATCTTCTTCATCCAATCATCTATTTTTGTTTTGATGGAAAGGTACATACTCTAGTTCCTCAAGAATGCCTGCTACTGGGCCCCCTGGTGGTGCATCGGGTTGAACGCAGCACTACAAAGCTATCCAGGGCCACCGCAGCACGAGTTCGATACCCAGCCAGGGAGATTCCCAAATGGTGCAGCAAACCTCTCCTGCCTCGCCAGCTGCTTCCCTCAGCAGTGTGCTTCAGTCGATCTGCCTATTCTGCTCCCCACTGTCTCTGGTGAGTCCTCTCACCACCCCACGCCTCTGGCCTACACCCCAGCTTATATGCATCAATAAATAAATCTTCAAAAAAAAAAAGAATGCCGAACTCAGAGTGACGAAGTTAGAAGCTATCTTCTCACAAGCGTCTCTCAGAGAAAGTGGAGTCAACGTGTCATTACCACTTTATTTTGGGGAATCTTCCAGATATATCACACCAATAGCAAGAGTGATTGCGAGGCCAGCAGCATCACCCTCACCTGGGAACATCCCGCAATTCTTGGGTCACATCCCATGCAATGTCTTTTAACAAGCTCCAGTACCTTCTGATACAGGCCAAGTCTGAAACCACTGCCCAACAGCAACCCACACCCTCCCCAGTTCAGGTAAAAGGTATTTTACCACTACAAATCATCTCTTGGATGACGTAAAACTCACCTCATCAAATGATTTGTGGGGACGGATAACCATTTGGGATTCATATGATCTGACCCTTACAAATTCCGGAGACTCTGGCACACTAGGGTGCTCCACAGCACTGGTAAAGGGAAAAATTAAGGAAACTCTTAGTAATGTCTACAAATAGCATGAGACCTAAAGTTAAGAGGAAAATCTAAAATGTTGGTTTTAATTTTAAAAATACAACAGGAGTCACTAGGGTGAATGAATATAAAGCAAGTTCTAAAAATAAAGTGGCTCCTTTGGTGCTTCTTGCCTCATTGTGTGTTGGAAATAGCATTTCTTTTTTTAATAATCAACATTAAAGAACTAAAAAAAAAAAAATGGTCTACTTAAAAGTTTATATCCCTTCCATCCTCCTAGATATCACCAGGCACAGTCCACTAATGTTTCAGGTGGGATGGATGAGGTCTTGGCTACAGGGAACTCTGTGGGGGCATAAGAGGGCATGAGAACTCATAAGCCCCCACATAAAATATATGTGAATGAAGGACATTGCTAAAGGTATAACACCACAGGCAACCAATCATACATACCGTGATACCAACACCATCACATTGTTTTCTTGATCCACACTATACCGCCGAACATAGACATAATCCCGTGAGTACATTGGATACTAAAGAAATGGAGGGGCAGGATTAGTGTTATATCTCACATGGACGTGATGAAAGTATCAGCCAGAAGTAAAAATACTTACAGGAAAATGGGTTACCCAGTGAAGAACCTCAGAACCACTAACCACGTCCCTCTCAATTACTTCCAGCTTGATTACCAGGGCGTCCCACTTTTTTCTATACTCTGTATCCAGCTGCATAAACAAAGAACATCATGAGGACTCCAAATGCTTAGGCTGCCTCTGACCCAAGGACCTTACTTTGAAGCAGTGATCTGACCTAAGAGACAGTGTTAAAGTATAAAAGACTTGGCAGTGTTTATTACAGACAAGCCTTTCAAAATCCCTTCTCATAGGGCAATACCCTTACAATGAAAGTGATTCCTAATGATAAAAAGACAAGCCTAAGAAAAAAATATTGTAATGCAAGCTGTGTCTGGGAAAAAAATGACATATAATGTGTTATGGGTGAAATAATTCTAAGACGTTTTAAACAGACAAGAAGCCAAAAATGTAAATATATACCTCACAAAAGAAATGCAAGTAGCCGGGGAAAGACAGTGGATAAATGAGGTAAAAAGGGTCAAACGTATGGAGAAGGACAGAGGTGGACTCAGTGGTGAAGTTAATGTAGTATACACAGATGATGATGCATGATGGTGCGTACCTGAAACCTATATGTTATAACGCTGTGTTACTATAATTAAAAGTTATGAGAAATGCAAGTAGCATTATTTTAATTTCTTTTTTTTTTAAGATTTATTTATTCATACATACAAGCTGGGGTACAGGCCAGAGGCGTGAGGCGGCAAGAGGGTTCACCAGAGACAGAGTGGGGAGCAGAACAGGCAAATCAGAAATACACTGCTGAGGGGAGCAGCAGGCGAGGCAGGAGGTCTGCCGCACCATGTGGGATTCTCCCCGGCTGGGCGTCGAACTCGCATCGCACTGCCGACAGCTCCACAGCGCAGCGCTCAACCGCTGCGCCACCAGGGAGGCCGAGCATTATTTTAATTTCTAACATCACTAGTAAGTAAGGAATTAATACAAAATAAGATATAGACATTCCAAACCAACAAAAATTCAACACCATAGTATTATCAGTGGGTGTTATAATCTTCAAACTAGTTCATGAATGACCAGCAAAACAAATGAAAAATTCAAAAACAATTTTCTTTTAGAACTCCAGGTAACCTCACCTCCATTTTCATAGATTCCAAGCCCCCAATAAGAAAGCAGTCTTTGGACTGATACTCTTCACTTTTACTCAGTAAATACCTTCACTGTGAAAATGTTTCAGATTACTAAATCCTGCCTGGATCTGTACTGTAGGAGAGAATGCTATAAAAGGGTAATACTAAATCAACAGAGAAAACTGAAATACAAACAGAAGATTATGTGAATATTGCATCACTTTTAAGTTTACTGACTTTGATAACAGTGCCATGGTTAATGAAGACAATGTGCCTAGTTTTAGAAAATAGACCTGGAAGGATTTAGGAATAAATGGCCATGATATATGTAAAACTGTTTAAGAAAAAAACTATGTCTCTTAAATATTTTCAAGTACACAAATCTATTCCTTAATCTGATCTTTCAAACAGTTCTGTAAGGTGGTAGAATCAGTATCATCCCCATTCTCCGCTGTAAATCAAATGTTTACCAGCTACTATGTGGACTGTGAGATAAGGGGGACAGACAGATGGATGTGTTGAAGCCAATGTCATCTTAGTTAAAGAAATTATTCATGTGAACAGCTGTAGCTGGATTCTAACACTTTGTGTGCCGGTGCCCTTTAAATTTACCAGCCCTTGGGGCCAGCCATTTTCTGTGCCACCGCATGAATGGTGTAAGCATTCAATAAAACACATACAACTCCTGAACGACTGGATATTAAAAAAACTGTAATATCTCTCATAAAACACCTTACACTTTCACCAAAACAATGTGTAAAGCTTCTAGACTGAGTACACTCAAAGAAATAGCTCCTAAGAGTTCCAAATAAATCCACCGAGGCGTGAAAAACCGGAGACTAGATGAACACGTATTAATATGTGAGCAGCCACCTGATACTGGTGACAAAAACACATACTAATACGTGAGTGGACCACAAAGTGCTAAGGTTCGAGGTTCCAAATTTGGGAAGAAAAACTTACCTGAACATTGAAGAACTGTCGGGGTGTCACATCTGTGTAGGTTCCAAAAACTAAAGTGACAGGAAAGAAAAAGGTTGTATTTGCGAAACTCTAACATCACCTTATTCTTAGGACTTAATTGTGTTTCAATTTCAGAGTACTAACAGATCTTAAAGGCAGATTCACAAACTAAAAGTCACATTCAGGCAGCAAAATAAGATGCAGGCAACCTATATAGCAAAGTACAGCACAGACATTGAGACCTGTAATCTTGGAGAGGAAAAACAAAAAACCATGGCCACTTTTCTGAGAAATAACTAGAATATATCAGTTTAGAGAAATATGAGGAACAGGAGTTCTGTACAACAGGGCAACCATGGAACACACTTACAAGGCAGTCAGGCTGATCTCACCTCTGTACTGGTAAAGGTGTGTGCCTATAATTGGGCGCCGCCACAGTTTAAAGTGTTTCTTATCCATCACCATTTCCCACGGTTGCTCTCTGTCCCCTGAATCTTCATTTCCTTCTGTTTGGGGTTTTGGTTCTGGAGGGTGGCGTCTAACTCCAGAGCTCTGAGACATATATGACATTTCTTCCAACCTTTTCATCTCATCAATGGATCTGAAAAGGAGAAAAACAACAGGTATAGTGCACATTGGGTGGGGTCAGCTATAGGAAATAAAATGGCCATACACAAGACTTGTATAAGAATGGTATAGGTTTAAAACCCCAGCCAGGGAGCTTCCCACATGGCTCAGCAGACCTCTCCTGCCTCGCCCACTGCTCCCCTCAGCAATGTATTTCAGTCTATCTGCCTGTCCTGCTCCCCACTCTTGTCTCTGGTAAATCGTCTCACCACCCCCACCCCCACCCCGCCACCACACACATACCTCTGGCCTATACCCCAGTGCTTGTATGCATAAATAAAATAAATCTTTGAAAAGAAAAAAAAAAAGAATGGTGTAGGATTAAACAGTACAAAATATAGGGAATAAAAATACTAGTTCCTGAGTCTGAATCCCAGTCCAACATTCATTAACTAGAATATTAAATTACCTAATCAGCCCCTATTTCGTAATCTTTAAAATGAGGATAATAGTACCTCCTCAAAGTCTGATTGTAAATAAGATAAATTTATATATAATGTGCTTAGTGGGCCTCCCTGGTGGCGCAAGGGGTTAAGTCTAAGCACTATGAAGCTATCTGCAGCCACTGCAGCTTGAGTACAATCCCCAGCCAGGGAACGACCCACATGGCACAGCAGACCTCTCCTATCTCACTCACTGCTCCCCTCAGCAGTGTATTTCAGTCAATCTGTCTGTTCTGCTCCCCACTCTGTCTCTGGTGAATCCTCTCACCCCCTCTCCCCCAACACACACCTCTGACCTATACCCCATCTCTTGTATGCATTAATAAATAAATCTTAAAAAAAAATAAAATGCTTAGTACGTGGTATATAATCAGCCCTCAGATGTTAACTATCGAGGCTTAAGACTGTGAGATGGCATTTGGTATCCTTCACACATTTTTATTGGGTTGTTTGTCTTCCCATTACATTGTAAGAGTATGTACACATTTTCCTTCTCTCTTTTAAAGAGATAATTCACATACCATAAGAATCACCCTTTTACAATTCAGTACAATTCAGTATTTTTTAAATAATTATACTGCTTTTTTAAATATTTTTTTTAAGATTTATTTATGTATGCATACAAGCTGGGTGTGCAAGCCAGAGGTGTGGGGCGGTGAGAGGGTTCACCAGAGACAGAGTGGGGAGCAGAACAGGCAGATCGACTGAAATACACTGCTGAGGGGAGCAGCAGGCGAGGCAGGAGAGGTCTGCTGAGCCGTGTGGGAAGCTCCCTGGCCAGGGATCATACTCATGCTGCAGTGGCTCTGGACAGCTTCATAGTGCTGCGCTCAACCTGTTGCGCCACCAGGGAGGCCCACAATTCAGTATTTTTAAATATAGCCACAGGTTGTGCAATCATCACCCATACCAAGTCAGCAGTCACTCCCCATTCCTGTCTCCCCCAATACCTAGTAAGCACTAACCTACTTTTTTTTTTTAATATATGTTTTTATTGTTATTTATGTCTTTTACATTTTGTATTCCCCTTGGGCAGCCCACCACCAATTCACCTGTGATCCATCTCCATGGTCCCTTCTGTTCTTTTCTATTCCATTTTGTGCCCTTTTCCTTCCCTCCCTCTGCCTCCCTCCTCCCCTCCCCCACACTGATTGTCTCTCTCCCACCCGGCCTCCCTATAGTCCTGTTATAAGTGAAACCATTCGATATTTTTCTCTTTCTTTCTGTCTTATTTCACTGAGTATGATCCCCTCTAATTCCATCCATGTCGCTGCAAAACACTAACCTACTTTTTATCTCTATGGACTTGCCCCCTGCGGACATTTCATTTAAACAGAATGATACAAGATACAGTCTATTGTGTCTGTCTTTTCTCACTTAGCATGTTGTCAAGGTTCACTCATGCCATACTTCATTTTTACAGTTAAAAAATATTCTATTTTGTGGACATATACCACATTTTGTTTATTCATCAGGTAATGGTCATTTTATTTCTACTTTTGAAATACATATGAATAATGTGTGAAAGTTTCTGTGTAAACATAGGTTTTCCTTTTTTTTTGGGTAAATTCCTAGGCGTGGACTTGTTGGGTGGTAGTAACTCTGTCTACCTTTTTGAGGAAGCACCAAACTATTTTCCAAAGAAGCTACACCATTTTATATTAACACCAACAATGTATGAGGCTTCCAACCGCTTCACATCCTTGCCAACAGTTGTCACTGTCCATCTTTTTGATTCCATCAATCCTACTGGCGTGAAGTGCTATCTCACTGAGGTCTTCGGCTTTGTACTTCCCTGCTGATTAATGATGTTGAGCCTATTTGCATGTGTTTATTGGCTATCTGTGTGTCTTGTTTGGAGAAATACCCATTGTCTATTTTTAAACTGAGCTGTCATTTTATGGCTGAACTGCCAGAGTTCTTTGTGTGTCCTGGATACTAGTACCCTATCAGATATATCATTTATAAATATTTTCTCACATTCTGTGGGTTGTCTGTTCTTTTTCTTGATAGCATATTTGATGTATAAAAGTCTTCCGTTTTGATGAAGCCCTGTTTTTTCTTTCATTACTTATGTCTTGGGGTCATAGCTAATAAACCATTAATCCAAGGTCACAAGGACATATACCTATATATTCTTCCAAGAGTTTAGTGTTAGCTTACAGTTAGTCTTTGAACTTTAACATTTACTCATTAAATTTGTGTATGGCACGAGAAAGGTCTAAATTCATTATTTTGCATGTCCAACTCCAGTTGTTGCAGTGTCAGTTATCTTGGTACCTTTGTTCAAACAAATGACCATCAAATTGGTTTTACAGCAAGTCTTGACTGTTATTCTGACATGCTTTTCATGTCAATACTGAGTGACCCAACTCACACCTTTCTGATTATTTCCTCTTTAGCTTGAATTAACCAATGTCAGTTTCTTTGCATGCAGCCAACAACCCAAACCTGTTAATTTATATTGATGTTCTGATGAAAAAGGTAACCATTTTAAAAAAATTTTAGCCTGAAAAGTTACAAAACAAGATTGACTGTTACCACCACAAAGACTAAAAATAGGGAAGAGACTTTAGCGTAGAGAGTAAGATCTTACAGAGGAGAAAGTAAAAGCAAACCACAGATAGGCTTACTCACAGTACATTTCAGGCATCGGATGGCAGCAATTAGGGTACTTTTCAGGACAGTAGAGAATACATCAATAAAAATTAAGCACCACTCTTGAATGTCTTTTTTATCACATAATGAAGAGGGCAAGAATGTCTTATTAAACATTTGAGTCTCATAAAAGAATTGAAGAGTAATTAGGTTTTAAGAAAATTAAACTACATGACTACCATCATATAACTTTAATGACCTAAGACTTGAGAAGTGGGCCTCCCTGGTGGCACAGTGGTTAAGCGCTGAGCTGTGGAGCTGTGGCAGCGGCGACGACGCAAGTTCGAAGGCCAGCTGGGGAGATTCCCATATGGCGTGGCAGACCTCTCCTGCCTCGCCCACAGCTCCCCTCAGCTGTGTATTTCTGTCGATCTGCCTGTTCTGCTCCCCACTCTGTCTCTGGTGATCCCTCTCGCTGCCCCACGCCTCCAGCCTGTACCCCAGCTTGTATGCATAAATAAATTAAAAAAAAGACTTGAGAGGTACAAAGCTTCTGAGTCATTGCTTAATTAGGTTCTCCTATAATAAAAGATCATTAGGTGGCCTTGATTAAAACTATTAGACTAAGTCCCTAAGAGGGGACAGAAGTCTCGTGAAGGCATGACATTCATTCCTTGAATGGCACAGTAGGAATGCTGAGAAAGACTGCATCATAAAAATGTAAATGATTGTTATATACCCCGGTTCAAGAATTCTCCAAAGGGTCTCAACTTCTAAATCCTCACATGGCAGACAATAACTAACACACAGGTGCACAAAGTTCCTTACTATCATATATATGGAGGAAGGAAAAACCTCTCCACATATGTCTCTTTAACCTGCTGTAACAGATGTTGTTTAGAAGAGCTGGGCGTCTACACCTGGTTATCTAAGAAACTTAAACAAGTAATGAGAGAAAAGGACAAAAGAGATTTTTCCTAAAATAGTAACAGAACCAGCAGATTAGAAAGAGGATGGAGGAAAACCAATCAATACTTCCCTCTACAAAACTAATTTCACTTCAATTATTTGAGAAAAATGGAATTAAAGTTATGGGAACTCAAAAACAGAGTTAAGTATAGCCATGTCTGGCACATCTACAGGATCTTGTCTTCAGTACAGAGCTTGCTATTTGTAAGGCTCCAAAATTATTCAAATAAAGTCACCCCTGCAATTAGTAATTTCAGTGAGACAAATGCCTAGCTCATATAATCTCTTCTCAAAGGCCAATTTTTTACCACAGATAGAGATTTCCAGTTCAATGCTAAGAGACTAAATAGAAATAAAGGACACCAACTAGTTCACTGAAATTCTCTACCAGCTGGTTAATGGCAAAATAATGAAGGCAATCTCAAAAATTCAAGACAGCTTTTATGTAGTTCTGATCTAAAAAAGGTATGTCAGTAAAATACTCTGTAGTTAAGTTGACAAAAAAGTTCCTTTAAGTCAAAAGACCTTTTTATTGTTCATTTATCTAGTTAATAACACACTGAAAAATTGAAAGTATTTTGTATACCCTGGCAAGACAGAAATGGGGGAAAGGCCAATTTTCCTTATGAAACTTCACCAGCAATTATTTACTCAAATTTCTGGACCACTGAACTATAACTTTAAAAAGAAGGGAGGTTAATTTAACATTTTCTCTTGGCCTTGCATATTTCTTAACTTCCTTCCTCTTTTTGTTCCTGTATTTTAAAAAAATGTTCCAAAGCAATCAAAAGTTACTGTACTTTTCCGTAAGATTTTTCCTGGGCTCACAGAATGTGAACTAACATCAGAAATAGTGATTGAAAGTTATCTTTGTTTGTTTGACTGAAGCCAATTGGGTAAGAATGCTAGACCAAGCATTAAAAGGAATGATTTCTACATCAGCTCCATCAGTGACTCAAAATCACTTTGAACAAGTTGCTTCTTTTCTCAAATTTTCGTGCTGTTGCTAGATTTAAGGACATCCTATTTGTTAAGATGTTCTAAAGCACAAGAGAATAGAAAGCAAGGCTATTCTTTTTCATTCGGAATAGAGACTCAAATAGCATAGGAAAAAACATGCTACGTTAAAACACACATTTCAAAGAGATATCCTGCCCCACCAACACTGTTTTACCAAGACAGCAATATTACAATTAGTTTGTACCAGGACAAGCTGGTACAGACAAAGCACAGGAAAGCCAAAAACTATGATTTAGGGACCATGGGACAAACATGATCTTCTTACATCAATGATGAAAGAAATGCTCTTATCCTGAGAACACACTCAACTGTGCTCCATTATGAAAGTTCCCCAAATCCATTAAATAGAACAAATAAATTCTAAGATATTCTTTTTTTTTTTTAAAGATTTATTTATTTATACATGCAAGCTGGGGTACAGGCCAGAGGCGTGGGGTGGCGAGAGGGTTCACCGGAGACAGAGTGGGGAGCAGAACAGGCAGATCAGAAATACACTGCTGAGGGGAGCAGCGGGCGAGGCAGGAGAGGTCTGCAGCACCATGTGGGATTCTCCCCGGCTGGGCATCGAACTCGCACGGAGCGCTGCCAGACAGCTCCACAGCGCTCAACCGCTGAGCCACCAGGGAGGCCCCAAATTCTAAGATATTCTAAACTGGCTTTGACAACCACAGCAATGCTTCCTTTAAAAGCAAAGAACCACCAAATCAAAAAACAAAAAGTTAACCGCTACTCAGAATATTTTAGTCAATAAAACACAAACATGACAACTGATCAGAACTAAGACCCATGGAAACACTGTGCTACCAAGGTTTAGTTGAATAGAATTTTACTTGCATCCATATCAAGCTAACAAACATTTAAAAATATCAATCACCAGATGGCCAACTTGATCAAGCTTAAGTATATGGCTGAATCCAAGCATGAAGAACAACAAAGTGTTAAAAGAGGGCCTTTGCTACAATGACCCTGGAAAGGGTCAGAAAAGGCACCTTAAGTATTCTGACTGAGCTTCACCTAAGCTTCTGAAATTGCAAAGCTGTTAAAATCAGAGCATATCTCCTAAGGAGTTGGATTAGAATCAGGGTTTCCACTGTCCCCAGATTTCAGAGACAGTGCCAAGAAAGGGAAACAGAATGAATACTGACCTGGATATAAACTGGTCTGATCTCTTTCTGCCAGTGATTAGTGACCACTGACTCAAATCTTAATCACATCATTTCCTATCTTCTCCCCTCTAGCTCCTGCAAATGGGATAATTGCTAAACAGAGGCTCCAGGACACAGCATCCATAAAAACACAAAAAGTAAACAAAAATTGTCATCCCAACACTCTTCAACTCCCACCCCCAAAACATCTTCCCTTTCTTTTGCACCAGTAGCCCTTTTCTGGCCTTTCTCCTCTTTCCAAACAGATCCAACTGGGAATTTCCCTCTCTCAAACTTCACCACTGTGGACATGGCATTTCCTAATCAAGGACAAAATGAAAATTCAAGCAATTACTTGATTGATTAATTTCTCAGTTTAAAAGTTTCCTTCCCATAAATTCTTTTATTTCTCACATCTGAGACTGTTTCATTAGAACAAATGGGCAATCACAAAATATAACAAACTAGGCAAACTCTCTCTCAGGCTTTGCATTTGTAAATTGCATTTACAAAACTCATTTTTCCTGCTAGAGAAAGTACTGTCAGTTCTTAAGATAAATTCAATTTTGCACAGATGGTTAACATCTGGGTACTATAACCTCTTAACAGGTCAATGTTAACTTTATAGAGATTATTTCCATTTTTAAACAAACCCAAAAATATGGAACAGAAGAAATATCTAGAATAAATAGACTTGTGTGGGATCAATTAGGGGAGGGGACTGTTAGGTTCCTGAAATCAGTTTCAGTGTGTTTCTTTTTTTGCAGGGAAGGGAGCGTTATGGAGGAGGAGGCACAGTTTAGGAATAACTATTGAAAACATCCACCAGCGACAATGTATAGCAAGAGTTAAAGCAAGGTTACCGCCTTGATAAATAGAAGGTCTCAGATTCAGAACCAGAGATTAATTCAATCACTGGTATAGACTGAACTGTTCACACAGGAGTTTTGATTGGCAGCGTGACTTCAGAACAGTACTCCCGAAATTCCAGCTAAAAGTAGCAAAAAAAAAAAAAACCTGTCCTAATTGTTACAGGTTCTGGCCTAATGGTCTGTCCAGGGATTAAAAAAATGCCCTCAGTCCCATAATTCTGCCACAGAAGTCAAAATGACAAGCGAGCTCTCTTGGTATGTCTCACAAAGCCCCATATGGACCGAAGGCAATTTTTAATTACATAACTACACCCTTAGGGCAAGATGAAAACCTGTTTTGAATTTGCACCTTTCTAAGTGTGTTAAAGAATGCCTGAACCATGGCCTGCACGCCTTCAATATCTAATTTATACAATGTTATTCCAAGAGCGTCACGCTCCGCACCCAAAGTCTCTCTCCTACACTAACCTCTCCCAATTATTCCTAAAGCAACAAATCGAATTAATAGTGGCAACAAAAACGCAGTTTGGTAAAACTGGATCAAGCTACTGCATCACATTTTGAAGTACTCCTGGGTAAAGAGGACACGCCGAAAAGGCAGGCCCCAGGATTCAATGTCCCACGCTCCCAACACGACCGGCCTCCAGCCCCAGGGTCGGGGACAACCTCGCCCCCGGCCTACCTCTGCAACTCCTCCTCTTGGATCCTCTCCTCGTCCCACACGAAGACACCGGCGAGCGCCGCCATCAAAGCAGTGGCATGACCAGGGCGGCCACGCAGCCGGCGCCAGAGGCGGCCGAGCAGGACTCGGCGGGAGCTTTCGGAGTAGAGGCGGCCGTAGAGCAGCGCGATCTGCTGCGCGCGCCGCACGCGCAGGCCCGTCACGAAGCTGCATTGATTGGCCAGCAGGGCCAGCAGGCCCCCACCTCGCGTCCCCGCGCCCCCAGCCGCCACGGCGCCCGCCAACCAGGCGGCCAGGAAGGCCGGCGGCCTCCGCGGAAACATACTGCCCTCGCGCGCCCCTCAGAACCCCGCTGTTCCTCCCTGCGCCTGCCGCGCGCCCGGAAGCGAAAGAAGCCTCCCTCACGGGGCAAAAGGCAAGAGCCTGGGAAAGCGCGGGCGGCCTTCCACCAACTTTCCCTAATTTTCCGACTCCAAACTCGTCTCACTGTCTAACAGGTGCTCCATCACCCTCCACAGCAACAGCCGAGGAATAGTCCCCTTTGGGAGAGTCCGTCTTGAGGGGTGGTCCCGCGACCTCTGCAAGAGGCGCTCCTGGCCTCCGGCCGATGGCCGGACGGGCAGGCGTCAGTCAGTCCTCTCGGCCCCCTCCCTCCTCGGCGTCCTCCAGCCGGCGCCAGAGCCCGTAGTGCAGAGCACGCGGGAAGCTTTAACGCGAGCGGCTCCGCGCGGCTAGCAGGCGAGATCCTGGCTGTTCCGCGTCTATCACATGCTCTGCCTGCCTGCAACCTACCCTCCTCTCCGCCGCCAGGGTCGGATTGGGCCTGACTGGGCGTGGCCCGGACTCCTCGGTGATGACTGGCGCAGCTAAATGCTCGTCATCCCTGCTCCCGCCCCTTCGCGCGGCGCGCCGGGTAGCAAGGTAGGTGGCGCGACGACGAGAGCTAGTCAAGGGCGCCCCGAGAGTGACCGTCGGACCCCGCCGCCATCTTCCCGCCCCCACTCCTCCGAGGGGCGCGGCCAGGTGCCTGTTAGGATCCTGCATGGTGCCCAGTTGTTCTGAGAGACTGGGACCATCGCCTTATTCACTAGTCCAGGGTGGCGCGCAGTCTCCGCTCGCCACGGGGGCGTGCCAGATGGGCGGGGGGATGGAGGCGCCTTTCATGAATGGAGACCCTGCTGAAGCTAGGAAGCAGCTACTCTCAAAACCTTCCTAGACCTCCCTGGCTGGCTCTTCCGGAAGCGCCCTGAATGTGTGGGCCGCGGAAATGGCCCCAGAAGGTCTTGTTTTCGGAGTACCCTGCGACCCGAGGGTGGACTGTTGTGATGCCCTTATAGCCCAGGACACTTTGCAGAGAGCTATGTGGGCAGGTGGCCTATTGCAGTCAGGAAATGCAATAACCCTTAGGTGAAAGAGCAGCAGAATTAGCTTTCTTAATAGCTGGCTTTTCCCCTTTAACCCAAAGGTGACAGTGTGGAAGGTAAACAGCTTTCCTAAAAGGTACCTTTCACCACTCCTGAAAACCTGGAGTATTAAATTACTATTCTATGCCAAACCTCACTAAAATGAAACTGCTGGATGTCCAAACCTTACATTATTTTTTTTTCTTACTGACAAGAAAAATATTCTAAACGGTCTTCTTGGTGTGAAAGAGGCTTTATTCTTTGCAAGGCAGTGCATTCAGAAATTTCACTCTTAGTGTAGCTATTCCAGCCATTTTAGATAAAAGATGTGCTTTATTGAAAGCTGAAGTTTAGCTCTATCCTATCCAGACTAGTTTTGACTCTGGTATTGGTGGTTCTGTTCCCTTGAAAGCAGATAAGAAGAAAGAAGTATATAACAGAAAATACTTTGTGGCTTTGGTATACCAGGCTTTCCTCAATGATGGCAGGGAGTAAAAGAAGTGGTTGAAGTCTCCTACTGTCCTGCTTCCCTTGATGAAAAAGAGCAGTTTGCTTGTTTATTGGTTTGGTTTTGTTCATCAAAAATCAGTTCCCAGGAACTCACTGATCTGGCCATTTTTCTCTTTCTCTACAGCCTTTTTCCTCTTAGTACATAAATATAAGCAAACCCATCTTCAAAAACACTTTGGGAGGAAAAAAAAAAACTCTTCTTTTTCTACCCCTTCTCTTTGATGGATATGATTTTGTTTTTTAAAGAATAAATATGCTTGTTGTCTGAATTTCTATGCCTACCTATCAATTCTTCCTCTTTAAAATTTTAAAAAATTTCTCCCCCACCATGCTCTCTACTATTTCCTTTGAACTCTAGTACTGTCTAGCCTTACCTCCCTTCCAGCCCATTATCAACAAACTTTTTGCTTGTGTACCCACAGAATAATGTTAAAAACTATATTTCCTTTGCATATTTTAAATTGATATGAAATTTCTTCATCAGGAGCTTGTCTTATATGTTAGGTTCTACCTGTTCCTGTCAAAGATACCAAAACCCAAAATTGAGTAGGACCAGCAATAACCCACAGTAAGATGAAATTGGTACATCCAGAATTGGTAAGAGCAGGGCCAGGAACACCAGCTATATAAGCAGATGACCTAGACATTCATGTCACTTAGACAGCCACCCCATTTGTCTACCATTGCCTCTCCCTCAGTTCACACTTATGACTGCAAAGGTAGGATCTCTTTATGACCAACTGGTAGAGGAGGGGGAAAAAGCAAAGCTTGATTTGCAGATAGGACAGAATGGTATGTAGGTGCAAGCTGGAAAGGAACTGTGGCTGCACTAATACAGCTCCACCCTTAGGTGATCTTGGATGACAGTGGTGAGGGAAATTCCCTCACCAGTGGATAAAGTCTTCCCAGTGCTGCACCTGATCATTCACTTTGTGTAGGTAGATATGTAGCCAAGGTTGAAATATATATATATGGACTCCTGGCACTAGCAGTTGACTTGGCTGGTTGACAAAGAACCTAAGGAAAAAGGATAGAAGGGCAAGGAGCTCTGGGATAGGGGCATGTTTATGAAGTATGTAAATGGGCAAGATGTGTGTAGATGCCCACCAGAGAACTCTGTGAAAGAGGCACTGAACAAACAAGTAGACAGAATGACTCAGTCAGTTGATGCTGTCAGCCCCCTGAGTACATGATATGGCACAGTGAGCATGTGACTACAGTAGCTATGGTCACAGATGGGAGCAATTCACGAACCCAGGAACATGGTCTCCTACTCAGAAGCTCATGTAGCTACTGCCACTGCTGGTACCGCTTGTGCACCATTGCCTCTCCCTCAATTCCCACCTATGACTGCAAAGGAAGTGGGGTCCTTTGCTGAATGTTCAATCTTCCAGCAATTAATTCAGTGCTGAGCTCCCAAAATTGTACTATCCCTCAAGGAGAACAACTAGCCATTTGATGACAACATGACTATATCGACATCTTGGAAATGGCAGTAATTTATTTGGTAAGAATTGATACATCATAGGTATGGTTTCCCTGTTCTGCCTGCAGGGCTTCAGGTAGCACTATCTGAGTGTTTACTGAGTGTCTAACCAATGATGTAGAATCTCATATAGTGTTGCATAAGACTAAGGGACTAAACGAACAGCAAAAGAGGCTTGACGGGGGCACATGACCATAGGATTCACTGACCCTTTCACGTTGTGTACCATCCAGAAGATGCCAGCCTCTACAAGAGAGAAGGAATGACCTGTTAAGGCAGAGGTGAGGTGCCAGTGTGGAGATGCAACCAACTGTGGAAGAAGGACACAGTGTATACTCTATCACAACCAATATGGGGCTACATTGAAGGATAGGTGTAGAAGCCAGAGAGTAGAAAGAAGCAAGAGTGAAGCTACTTACCATTTACCCCAGTGATCTCGTGGCATTTCTGTCACAGTAACTGAGCTTTGAGGGTTTTGTGGTTCTGGTTCCAAAGAGGAAATGTTTCCATTAGGGAATATAGCAAAAGTTCCATTGAACTTTAATACACAGCTGCCACTAGCACTTTGAGCTACTCAAGCCAAGGGACCAGCAGGCAAGAAACAGGAGACACCTTCCTGGCAGCAGTAATTGACTCTGACCATCAGAGTCAATTATCAGCCTTGGAAGAGCCAAGGCTGTAGTTATACAGTTAGAGCAAAAAGGAATATGTTCGGCACCCAAATGACCCAACTGGGTGTCTCTTTGAACACCCTTGCCCAATTTCAGTGGCAGACATGGAGCTTGTTTGGTGACTAGGGGCTTGGTGGAGGTGCTTCCTGAGGATGAGGAAAATCTAAAATAGCAGAGAAAAAAGATGATTACTATTATTTGGGGCCTCAAGGGTCAGCTGCGATGGTGGGGACTGTGGTTCTTCTCATTAACCAGCTGCTCCCAGAACCTATATAGAGAAATAGTTCTGAGTGGCATGAGGAGTCATGGACAGTGTGATATGCTACACCTTTGTCCACCTTCGTCATGTCTGTATGGCTTCTGCCCCTCACTACTGGGAGAATTGCTAGCTAATAGTCTTCAGTTATCAGCCCTGTTCAGAAATTGCCCCCCAGGGAGTGGAGCTCCCTCCCCTTTTCTGTGGAGAAGTATCCAATGACTGAAGTTGGAATATAAATGTCTGGTCCCTTCACCCAGCTCAGAACAACTAAAAAAACCATCTCAGCTGCAAATGGGCTCAGTTGAAGCCTTTATTGAGACTACTTTGCACACATCTCCTTCTAACCAGGCTGCTTCCCTCCTTCCAACACAGGTGTTGAACCTGAGAGTGCCTCCAATTCCGCAACATGCTAATTTCCATCTCAACATCTGCTGCCCAGGGACCCGCCCTGAAACAGACTCTGTCATTGAGCTCAGTGGAGTATTCCTCCAGATACCTGGTATTGGGAACTAGATCATGGGCCCTCTGCCCCAGAGGGCACTGCACATGCCCTTGCTTTCTGCCCTGCCCTTCCTTGTTGCCCACTGGTTTCAGGTCCTAGACTGGACATAAACTCCCCGTGTGGGGATCTGGCAGAGACAAAGCACTATTTATTGTCTTAGGAGTAACATGTATAGAAATCATTTCGCAGGCATTACATGTGAAGATAGACATGCCCCAGAGAGTAAAATGGATCCAGTCTAAGTTAATTAGCATTAGCTTTAATGCCTTTCCCATGGTCCTTTTCCCCAAGTACTTGGAAAGTAAGTCATTTGATTCTGATGCAGCTTCTTAGCTCCATCTGTTAGGTGAAAAGCAGCAATAATTATCTTTCCTTCAAAAAAAATGAATGCAATACAAAGCTCTATTCATCTATTACTCATTGGTATGATAAATCTCTATAGCAGGCAATTTCCCCTTAATTCATAACCTAAAAAAAAAAAAAACCCAAACAAAAAGAACACACCTGTTTTTGTCAAGGGTGGGCTTATGTAAGGATGGAACTGCAAGGCCAAAGACACTTCAGGTCAAGTCTTCTCTGAACCAGATCAGAATCTCTGGTGAAAATCATCTTTCAGCAGCCTTCACCAATACTCTGCAGCAAGACTTCCCTGTCTCATGTAGGCAAGAATTATCCCTATTTCCCCACCAGGACAGTGGGCCTGGAACCCAGGAAGTGAAATGGAGCACGATTACTACTGCCTCCTTCCTTCCCTATGGTCAGTGCTTTTCTGCCTCAGCTTAGGTTACCATCTTCAGCCTGGCCCAGTTCACAATGGAAAGGGCCGCTGCATCTGGAAATAGAGCTGCTTTGTTGCAGTGAGGCAGGTGCAGGGGAACCAACCCAGTTACAGCTGGGAGACTATCTTAGATAAAGTTACACAGCTATGCATAAGCAAGTCAAAATCCAAGTCCTGTGGGTCCATAGCCAGGAGGCAAGGAGGGCAGCAATTAAGCCCTGGGAAAAGAGTGGGACCACATTCCCTGAGGAATGACAAGGCTCTGCCTCTAAGAGTGTTGGCCTGAACTGAAGAAGTTCCTCCTGCTTAGGACCTAAGTAGACCCATCTTAAATGTCACCTCCATAAACCTTTGAAATCTTACCTGTTTCCTCCCATGTGCAGGGTACTTTACTGGAGGTAATATTCCTTTCCTATTTACTTTGCCTCAGGGAAAGTAAAAGGTGACTACTGTGGTAGGTAGGGGAGGGGAAAACTCGTCATGCAAACACCAACTCTACCCTTTCCTACCTGCAGCTGCAAAGTATTGAGTCCTAGTGCTTTTGCAGAGGAGGTCCCTACCCTTATAGTGGACAGGAGTCAGGGGAGGCTTCCTCTGTCTAGTGCTGCCATGATTGGGTGGGTTAGTCAGCCCCTGATGGAACTGGTATTAGCAGTCCACATAGCTGGCAGACCTGTTTGTCTTCAAACCTAGCCTGTCAGTAATAAAGGGGATATCTTGGCCTTTATCTACCACATCTTTATTCTCAGGGCCCTCAAAGAGACTCTAGCTTTCTGACCCCCCAATCTTGCTGATCTTTGAATTCCCATGGCATTTTTTGGGCATGTCTCTAGTATGACTTTTCATTATTTGGGTAACTACCTTATTTCCTTCCCTTACTAGTTGAGAAAATCACAAGAAGACACTCCAGCGGTCAGCCAAGTAGACAAAGATGAATGAAGGGACTAACTTTAAGAGACAGACATGGAAACAAGGATAACACCATGTGATAAGTGTGCTAATGGGGGGCTGCAGACAAGGTTCTGCCAGGAGCACCAATGAACAAAGCAGAAGCGAGCTTAGGATGTGCACAGCTCCACCAACACAATGTCACGTCCTTTCCATTTCTGAAAAACACTGTTTCAATTGCTCAGCATCCATTGCCCTTCTTTTACTAAAAGTACTCTGATATCCATTTCATGGAACCACTCATTTCCTGCTAAGCTTCAGGCCTTCCTAGGCTGATTCTACTGTCATCATCGGGTAGACAAGAGACCCTAGGCCTGGCCATTCAGGGCACTCAATCTTTCTTGCCACAGGGACTCATTCAGCAGTGAAGTCTGTTCCAAGTTGTTCAAATCAGATTGAATCCTGGGACATTTGAAAACTTCAAGGAAGAGGCTTACCTTGTTTTCTGTTGAACTTAGTGCTCTGAGGAAAGTCTGAAGCTAAGCAGTCCCCTTATCACTACTAGGGAAAAGCCTGGCTGGGAAGTAGAGCCAGCACCAAAGTGGATATTTAGATAGCACCCTTGGAGTACCTGAATTCACTGCATTGTTTGACTTTCCTGGTACCCAGTCAAGAAAGTCCTTTCTTGCATTATCAATTTTAGTTGTTTTGTAACTAAAAGTATACAGGTTAACACACCCTTAGGTAAGATCAGAAAAGAGGTTTCAACATCTGTTTCCTTAGTCGTGAGGCTTTATAAGGGTATCTAAAGTTCTATTTGTTTAAAGAAACAAAAAAAATTCTGTTGCAGTGGAAAGATAAGTAATGTTTTTCCATTTCTCCAAATTGTTTAAATGCCTATCTACTGGGCACCCTGCCACACTCGATGTTACCTTGAAAATGACATCGTATTCAGGATATATGAAGAACTTTTACACCTGAACAATAAAAATACAAATAACTATATATATATATATATATATAAATAACCCAATCTGAAAATGGGCAAAGAATTTCAGTAGATGTTTCTCCAAAGAAGGTATATAATAAATGGGCCTCCCTGGTGGGGCAGCGGTTGAGCGCTGCACCGTGGAGCTGTCAGCAGCGCACGATGCGAGTTCAACGCCCAGCCAGGGAGGAACCCATATGGTGCGGCAGACCTCTCCTGCCTCGCCCGCTGCTCCCCTCAGCAGTGTATTTCTGATCTGCCTGTTCTGCTCCCCACTCTTGTCTCTGGTGAACCCTCACGCCGCCCCATGCCTCTGGCCTGTACCCCAGCTTGTATGTAAAAATAAATATATATAAAAAAAAGACTATCAAAAAAAAAAGAAGAAGGTATATATAAATGACCAATAAGCACATGAAAAGGCATTCAACACCATTAGTTATCAGGGGAAAGCAAATTAAACCACAATGAGATACATCACATGAACTAGGATGACTAGAATCAAAAAGGACAAAGTCCTTTTGGTGATTTTGGTGAGACTGTGGAGAAATTGGAACTCTCATGTTGCTGGTGGGAATGTAAAATGGTGCAGCTACCCAAAATTAGTGGCAGTTCCTCAAACTATTAAAGTCACCATGACGCAGCAATTCCACTTCTAGGTATATATCCAAGAGAACTGACAACATATATTAACACAAAAACTTGTGCACAACTGTTCATAAGACAAAAACCAGAAAAACCTAAATCTACATCACCAGATGAATGGATAAACAAAATGTAGTATATCCCTACAATGGGATATTATTCACCCATAAAAACTGAGATACTGATACATGCTACAACATGGCTGAGCCTTTAGAACGGGTGAGACTTTAGAACATTGTGCTAAGTGAAAAAAGTCAACCACAAAAAGTCACATGTTCTATATAAATGAAATGCCCAGAATAGGCAAATCCATAGAAACAAAGTAGATTGATTGTTGTAAGGATCTGTGTATCCGGATGGAAGGGGGGTGAAGGGGGGCAGCACAGTGACTGCTGATGGATACAAATTTCTTTGGAGGACATGATGAAATGTTCTGGAATTACTATTGGTGATAGGGTTACACAACCTTGTGAAAATACTAAAAAACAGTTATACTTTACAAGGATGCATTTTATGGTATGTACATTGTGTTTTAATTAAAAACAAATGTGACAACAATAAGTTATATTCCTAACTTAAATCTATTGATAGCTGAATGATATAGGATTTCATGGTCCTATTCTTACAACTTTTTAGTAAGTACAAGATTTTTTCAAAACAAAGTAGTTTTCTAGGGCCTCCCTGATGGCACAGGGGTTAAAGACACAGTGCTATCAAGGAATCCCCAGCCATGTACCTAACCCACATGGCGCAGCAGACCTCTCCTGTCTCGCCCGCTGCTCCCCTCAGCAGTGTATTTCAGTAGATTTGCCTGTTCTGCTCCCACTGTCTCTAGTGAATCCTCTCCCTGCACCTCTCACCTATATCCCAGTTCTTCTATGCATAAATATTTATAAAAAATAACTTTCAGTAACAGAAATCCTTAATTCTCTTCTTAAAAAGATTTATTTATGCATACAGGAACTAGGGTGTAGGCCAGAGGAGAGGATTCACCAGAGACAGAGTGGGGAGCAGAACAAGAGGACTGACTGAAACACCCTCCTAAGGGTAGCAGTGGGCGAGGCAGGAGAGGTCTGCTGTTCCGCGTGGGAAGCTCCCTGGCTGGAATCAAACTTGAGCTTGGCGATAGCTTCATAGTGCTGAGACTTAACCCCTTGCGCCACCAGGGAGGCCCAGAAATTCTTAATTCTCAAAGAGGAGTCCCCAGCCTTCACTTCAGGGGGGTCCCATAAAAAAGAGATTTTCTCTCCTTCATGTACCTCCTGATTCCCAAAGTGCCACTCCCACAAAAAATGCTGGGAAGGAGGAAAAAGTTTAGACTATTTAAAATAGCCATAAAATTTATTAGTTCCTCGGAGGCACAAAGAGCACAAAGAGTTGTTCATTTACTGGCTGTGAGGCAGACATCCATGGGTGAGATGTCAGCTGAAGATTCTGTAGCTGTCTTAAGTTAACTGCTCTCTTCCAAGATGCAGCCACATTGTCCTCTGTTCCCAGTGTTTTCCTTGCTGCCCTTCACAACTGCATCTTTTCATGCATGCAACTCACTAGGCTGCATGGCTTTTTCCACCTTCCATCTTGTGATGGGCAGGCAGGGACTGGGGCTCCTAGATGCCCTCTTTCTCAACATCTGAACCCGGGGGCCGGCTGGACACGTTCCTTGTCCCCCTTGTGCCAGGCCCCAAGCCCTCCACTCCATTTCCCATTAGTCCACCACTTCCCAAGAACTCTCAAGTTAACACCAGTTGGACCCCCCTTCATGTTGCCAGCCATCATTGAAATAAAGCTTTTTCCTCCTCTCAAAATCCTTCCAGGGTTCCCCAGTGCTTTTAATGCTTTCACAGCTTTTAAATGGGCTCCCTCACCTGCCTCAACTACTCTGTAGTCACATCCTGGCCACCAGTTGTGCTTGTGCTCATCCCCTCAGCAGGAATACTCTTCCGAGAAGCCTGGTTCAAGCTGCTCCTCAGGTCAGAACTCGTCTCCCTTCTCTGCACAGAACTCATCTCCCTTCTCTTTTTTTTTCCCCAACCGCCCACCAAACCACTTACTCCACATTGCCTTTTCATGCACAAGTCCACCATGAACTAAGCACATAAACTCCTTGGGGGAGAAGCCCCCTGGCTGTCCCTTCTCTCACAGTACCTAATAGTGTTTCAGGTCCCTTCTAACTTTTTTTTAAATTACACATCTTGCTTCTCTAAGAGGAAGGGAATAAGCAAAAATCAGGGAAACTGACTAAAAACTGACAGGGAGCCTTTGGCATTTACATCCTTATTGTGGTTCCCAATTTTTTGCTGCTTTGCTTTTTAATGGCCTTTCATAAGTGTCTGAAATAAGACACATTCCTAGCTCCAGAGAAAGACGTGTATTTTTCCTCAGAATAAAAGAAGACCTAAAAATGTTGCTCTACAGAGGGAGCCTAAGCTCTTTTACCATAACATCTATGTGGGGCTGTGATGGTTGACTGTATGAATAAATGAATGAATAGAAAGTAGGTATCCATTCAAGGCTGGCATTGACCCTGAAGAGTTCTGCAAGTTAAACTTCCAGAACTGTTTCCACTTATGTCTTAGCCTTTAAGTCTGGTCTCAAAAGAAAGTGTAGTTTCTTCTGCCAGGTCCTGAGGAGACTAGTTCTCCCCAAACAATTGTTGAGTTCAGAAGCAGCCCTCTCCTCTGCAGCTAACCAGGGGGTGCAAGAGAAGAGTTCAAGGTCTGAAGCCGAGAACTGGGGCCAGGGGCATCTAGTGCTCCTGGCTCGGGGCTGGGATGGAAGTTGTCAGGGCCAGGGGAGGGTCATGTAGGTGAAAATGTCTTGCAGAGAATAGCCACATGCATGTCCCTTCTAACTTTTTTTTAATTACACACTTTGATTTCTCTTACTTCTCCAAGACGAAGGGAATAAGTGAAAATCAGGGAAACTGACTAAAAAAAATGACAGGGAGCCTTTGGCATTTACATTCTTATTGTGGTTTCTGATTTTTTTGCTGTTTTGATTTTTAATTTTTTTCTAGGAAAAAAAAACACAACCAGGGGAATTTATATGACAAACTATTAGTGTCAGGATGGCAGGGGGAAAGAAAAAGAAAGGCCAGAGACATGAGAAGCTAATAAAAAGTGGATTCCGAATCACATGGAACTGTCCACAGGGTCATGTCCAGGTCCTCATAAGGTGACTGGACACTTTGGCATGCGTGTTCAGCATCCGGTCTCCTGGTCTGCCCACTCAGACATCCAGTCAGAGTTCGTCACACTCTAGAAACTGCCGAAGGTAAACTTGAACTTTACAGAAAGACAAGACTCGATTTAATCAGCTCCTTGGCTCTGTGCTCAGGCAGTCTTTCTTGCCTTAGAGAAAAGTCGGGAAGAGTGTGAGAGTCACCATGGGTCACACTTTGCCTCACAGTGAACGCCAGGCAGTACTCCGTCATGTGCGGACATGGTCCTCACCACACACAGTGTCTGTCCGGACATCCCCGTGTAGTCTGGTGGAAGAAGGATGAGGGACATGACAGTCCCTTTCTAGTCACAACTCAACAGTGGTGTCCATTCTCTAGTCTTGCTCTATTGCCTGTGAGAGGAGGTGGGGGAATCCTCTGTTTTTCAGTTCAGCACTGGACCTGGACTCCAAAGAAGCTTGGCCAACCGGATCCACACTGAAGGCCCCTCAAGTTTCTCCTACTTTATGCCCCAGATCTTAGGGCAGAAAACTCAGCCCCAATCAGAGCCATGTGTGGAGTGACAGCTAGGCAAGAAAGAGCCAGCAGCACACTGCAAGGCCAGAGCACATTCAGGAAGGGGAGAGAGGCATGCAGCAAGCTGCTGCCCCAAGTCAGTCTAGGGGATGCACTGAATCTGAAGGACACAACCAGATGCATTAGTTTGACACGTCACGCAATGGGACCCCACTGGTTGTGGTGCCTATGTGGAGAGTGGTGGGCTTTCTGCCCTGCTGCGGCCCCTGTTCCTGCACGGAGGCCAGGTTGTATCTCAGTGCCACAGTCCTGAGGAGCACCATGCTGGCCAGCCAGCCAGGCCACAGTCCTCAGCCCCTCTGGGGATGGGGTTCCAGGTTCCACAGGAAGGCCCCAGGGAGCTGGGGGTCACTGAGTAGAGAGCAAGGGAAGAGGGCTGCATTCTGCTGGGGAGATTCAGGGAGGAATGACCACGGGCTGGAAGGAGCCATGGCTTAAAACAACACTTAGCCAAAAGGAAGTGGATAAATACCTGGGAAAAAAAAAAAAGTCTTTTCCCTAGTTTAAAAAGAGAATTTGTTACTGTTTCTTGGTTGTTTCTTTTTTTTAAACCACCCACATTTTAAAAGGTGAAGGGGCTGGGGAGATTCAGTTCCCTTCACTCACCCTCTGCGGGTACTGGCAGGCCTCAGGCCCACACCAGGTGCTGCTCTCCTTGCCGCATGTCCAGCTACTCAAGCAGGGGCAGGGTGGGGAGAGCAACTGCTCTGCTTTCCAACAGCAATTCCTTCTCCCCATAAAAATCAGAGTACACCTGATGGGATGCCCAAAGACTAAAGTGCAGAGAATTCAAAGGAGTAACTGTACTCCAAGAAGGAATGGGGGGAGGGGAGGGTGCGTGTTGGGGGATGTCAGCTCAGAGCTACAGCGGTGAGACAAACGTGGACCCTCATGAGGCTAGCCTGCAGGGCACAGTCCTCTTTCCCTTGGGCCCTGCTGACACTGTCCACTGTCAGCAGCTCCGCAAGCAAAGCCCCAACTCAAAGATATGGCCCATAAAAGAGAACACTTGTATGACCCTCCCTGGTTGGTAATGACTAGTGACCGTGAAGGGAGAAGAAGGTGACAGGAAGGGAAACAGTGCATTATATAAAATTGGTGAACCCCAGGTTTCGAGAGCAGGGATATACTAACAACCCTAAAGGCAGAGTCTCTCCTGGGGAAGGTTTGGTGAAGATGGTCAGGATCCTACCCGTGCAGCCTGCTGGGGGGGAGCGCCTCTGAGCGTGAGAGGAGCTGCAGAGTAGGGAGGGATAGCCGAGGAAGAAGCCCAGGTGGAATTAGGGTGTGTAGGCTGGAGGTGGCTGGAATTGGTTGATGACCTCATATTCTGCTGGGTAGGGCTCGTTCTCCTCCATCTCGGAAAGCAGCTCCAGTGCCTGCTCCTCTTCCTCCGTGGGGTAGTGGCGCAGGAGGTTGGCTGCTGTGGCCAGGATTGAGGCTCCACCAGCTCCTGCCACCAGGTAGAAGCTAACAGCAAAGGTGACATAAACCTGGGAACCATGGTACTTCTTATGTTGCTGCTGCTGGGCCAGGATGAGTTCGGAAGCCCAGTAAGAAAAGCCGATAACAGTGGCACACTGCAGGACTGGGGAACAGAGAAATAGCATAGCAGGGGTGTTAGCAGGCACCCTGCAGTCAGGATGCCTGAGCAATCAATGGCAGCCCCTCTACCCAAACCCCATTCTCAGAGACCCTGCAAGGAGGAACTCTCTAGTCAGAGTCTCAGGCTGGGGCTGGGACAGATGCCTGACCCCATCTGGGCCACTCAGCTTCCCTGCCCTAAGTATTTGGAATTAGGATACTAGAAGTCATTGGGTGCCTGAAAGTAACAGACAAGGTCAGTTTGGAAGCGAGAGCACAACCACCAGTCAAAAACACAACAGCCCAGTCAAGGGGAGGAGGGAAGTTGCATGCAAGCAAAGAAGGCTAGTCTGCAGGGCAGCAGAAAGGGGTGGAGACAGACTGGTGAGAACGTGCACTGTATCCCCTGGAGATACAGTGAGACACTCTGTTCCTTCCTTGCTTCTTCCAGACCCCATGAGCCCAGCTGAGCTTCTAATCCAATTCTTAAAGAATAGTTAGTTCTTTTGGGGTCCTGGCAAACATATACAAATGACAGAAGAAAGCTGCTATCAGGCCCTGATGCTCTGTGCAAGGTGAGAGCAGAAACGAGCATATGGAACGGTGTCTGCTCACAGAAACCCTTTACCCCACCTGCAACACCAGACAGGATGCCCCAGCCCTATGGCAGATCCTCTCCCATGGTGAGCAGGTTACCTGTGAGGATGTGGGCAAAGGCATAGCGACGGGTGATCTTCAGGGCTGGGTGCTTGGGCCCAAAGACATCCAGAAGGAATGCAGACAGACTACACAGGATGCCCAGGAAGCAGAAGGCAGCAATGACCCGCAGGAGCAGCACTGTCTGGGGATTCATACAGAAATCTGTAGGGAGAGAAACAAATCTTCAGGGCCTCGGCAACCCTCTGGCAGGATGCCCCCGCCTGGAATAGGAGTTTTTCCCCTCTTTGCTATAGTCCTGGAGAGCCAGGGGCACACCGGAGGGAGGGGTCTTAGTTCCTGCTCCCAGCTGGCCTGGGGATGAGATGGGACAATTTTCCTTTGAGCAGACAGGAGCCCTGGGTCACTGCTTCCATGTCCCTCTGTCTGTCTTCTCTTTCCACAAGAAGGGAAGTGTCTAAGTGCAGGACTTCACTTTGCTGTACTTGTCACGCTCTTCTGAGTTGGAAAGACCCTGAGTAGTTAGTCTGACGTGTTAACCCATTCTGCTACAGCATGCTTTGGGGGAAGGAAAAAGCCACATACTTATGAGTTGAGATAGCCACAGAAGCTAAGCTCAGAGGTCAACCAAAGTCAATTCTCTATCCAACCACACACTCATCCCTATTTGTCCCAAAGAAGAAACTGAAGTTGTTTAGAGAAACAAGAGTGTACCACATAAATTAGGAAAGATGGTAGATTGAACGGTCACATTTATTTTTTCCTCCCTCCCTGAGCTGTACAAAGACGAAAGAAAAAAATTGTTAAAAAAGGCATACACCCATATGAAGAGAAGAAAAGCAAAACAAAAGTTTTGGGAAGTGGAATGTAAAGGAATTTACAACTGATTTAACAGACTAGGTTAAGCTGAAGTGTAAACCAGAAGTAGGAAAGCTAAAACATACTAGATTGATACCACAAACACTGAAAGCTTTTGTGACAGCACAAATGCCTTCTAAAATGAGGGCAAAGCCATTGTGGGGTGCATGCTCTACCAAAATGAGGGAGTAAACCAAGAAAAAGGAAGGTGCTGAAACTGGAGACACAACGTTCAAGGAGTCCCCAGGGTCATCCCAGGATGACATCTGAGGAGACCCAGGAATGACAATGTACATTAGACACATAGAACCACCTCTAGTTTTTCTTTCTAGACCACAACTAGACAACAGTCAGTCCCGTTTGACTGTCATAGCACCGAGGGCTGATCCAAAAAGATACCATTTTAAACTTTAATAAAAAGTACAAAATAGGTCTTAACTTCTTCTCCCTTATCTATCCCAATCACTGGCAAGCTCTCTTTTCATTTAGGTCACGGGTCGTGAAGTGATTTAGGAACACTTGGAAAGGGCTGACAAGACAGTCTAGATTTCAGGCTGAGAGCAGAGGGATGGTGGACATCACTTTCTAGTACACATTAGAATCCCTGGATGTGAGCTGAAAGCACGTTCCCGGGCCCCAGAGATTCTAGGTCTGGGGCAGGGTCTAGAAAGGATTTTAAGAAGCAGTTCAGGTAATTCCCATACAAGGGCACTGACCCCGGTCAGACAGGAAGATGGACTGATGAATAAAAGTCCACGATCCGAACTCAACAAAGCAGATTCATAGCTACATATATTTGCGTCATGGGGTCTTGGGCAGAGGGCCCAGCCTCCTGCATATGAGAACCAGATCAGATATCAAAAGGCCCTGGGCCTTTGCGACAGCATGCATTCCCTGCCTCAGGCCCACATGACAACCATGTGCCTCCATCTGGTGCAGGTCATCCACCAAGCTGCCCTCAGAGCTCTCTGTCATTCTCTTGTCAGTTGACCACCTGTTTTGGGCCCAATCACCCAGCCTGGGTGATCTCCTACCATCAGGAGGCTTGCCTGTGCATAAGCTCTCCCAGTAACCAGGACCAACCTTCATTAATCCAGCCCTGCATAGCCTGAGACAGCCACATGGGCTTGGAAGAGTCTAGAAACCCAGAGGTGTCACCAGAAGAAAAGCTCCTGGAAACAGGGGCTGGCTTTATTCTGAATATCATTATAAGCTCACTAAGGGGCCTCCCTGGTGGGCTGAAGATTAAGTCTCAGGGCTATCACCACTACGGCCTGAGTTCAATTCCTGGCCAGGGAGCTAACTCACATATGGCACAGCAGACCTCTTCTGTCTCACCTGCTGCTTCCCCTTAGCAATGTAACTCCACCTGTTCTGCTCCCCACTCTGGTCTCTGCTGAATTCTCTCACTCCCCACACCACCCACGCACCTCTGGTCTATACCCCAGTTCTTCTATGAAAAGCAAACAAAACGTTTACTGAGGGCCTCCCTGGTGGCGCAGTGGTTGAGCGTTGCGCTGTGGAGCTGTCAGCAGTGCGTGATGCGAGTTTGATGCCCAGCCGGGGAGAATCCCACATGGTGAGGCAGACCTCTCCTGCCTCACCCGCTGCTCCCCTCAGCAATGTATTTCTGATCTGCCTGTTCTGCTCCCCGCTCTGTCTCTGGTGAGCCCTCTCGCCGCCCCACACCTCTGGCCTGTACCCCAGCTTGTATGTGTAAATAAATAAATCTTTAAAAAAAAAAAGTTCACTGAGATAATTTTTTCTTGGGGTCCACATGGCAAATGGCAGAGACAAGGCAGGAGGAGTGTTCTAGTGTTTCCAAGAATAGCCCATGAGCAGCAGGACGTAAGGGCTGACATCACACAGCGTTTAGCAGCAGGCTGTGGTCAGGCCACCAGCATCGCTTAATGTGGTCAGGTACTCTGAGGGGTGCTTTAATTGTCATTCCTTTTTTTTTTTTTTTAAAGATTTATTTATTTGTACATGCAAGAATGGGGGTACAGGCCAGAAGTATGGGGGGGTGAGAGAATTCACCAGAGACAGAATGGGGAGCAGAACAGGCAGATCTGCTAAAACACACTGCTGAGGGTAGCAGAGGGCAAGACAGGAGAGATCTGCTGTGCCTTGTGGGTCAGCTCCCTGGCCCGGGATTGAACTCGTGCTGCAGTGGCCAACAATTGCTTGACAACGCTGTGTCTTTAACCTCTGCGCCACCAGGGAGGCCCTAACTGTGGTTCTTAAAAATAGGCTAAGTTTTTATTTATCAAGTTTTAACTGAAAAAGCAATATACGGGGATTTCAAAGACACTTTCTTTACTGCACAGCAAGTGTAGGACGTTCACTTATCCTCGTCCTTAAAACTGTACTTTTATCATATACACTCCTGTGTCCTATGTTTCATAATATAGTTGCTTTAATAAGGAAGACCTGAACATGATAAAAAGCTTCAGAGAGGACCTCCCTCCCCTTCCAGATGTCCAACTGCCCAAGAGGCAAACATTATTGGCAGTTTCTTGTATGCCCTCCAGGAAGAGCCTGTGAGCACAGATGAGTCAAATGTTATCTTGGCCTAGCTTCCCTCCACTCTGGGGGATTCACCACACCGCTCAGATGAGGGCCCTGAGGTTCCAGAAGGTTAAGTGACTTTCTCCTGGTCACAAAGAGCGGAGCTAGACTCCAAGCCCGAGTCAGACTTCCTTGCATTGTGATGCTAAGAATCACCAAGCGGCAGTTAGCCATTTTATTTTTCCCAGATGGAGATAATCAATCAAATCCTAAAGAGCTGAATTTGAATGAAGGGTCAGAAGCTAATATGAATGCAGTCAGAACCACCCTCAGAGCCGGAGGCAGTAGCACTCACTAAGGGAAAGCTGGAAGCAGGAAATCTCTTCTAAGCAAAAAAAAAAAAAAAAAAAAAAGAAAAAAGAAAAAAAAAAAGGCTTGGGTCATTAAGCAATGAATAAAGTGTTCATAGAGGGAATTATTGGACAAAACCTGCTTGGTATGGCCTAAGCTTCAGCAGCCATCACTGTGGCTCCTGCAAGCTGTGGGGGTGGGCTTAGCCTCAAATCCTAGACCTACCACAGACCACGCAATACCCCGAGCACATGACTTGACTGCCCTTGGCCTCTGCCCTCTATCAAATGAAAGCAAAGCAACACCTGCCACATGAAAGCAATGGTCTGGGCTGATTCGGCTGGGCAAGGCAGCCCTGCCCCTGGAGTGCCTTTCCTTCTATGGAATCGTCCTGGTAAACACACAGCAGTGAGAAGCAGAGAAAGAGCCCACCAAATCCAGACTTAGGCTCGGCCCTACCAGAGTGATGTTGTGGTACACAGACGGGGCTTTCACCAAATGGGTTTTAACCCAAAATTCAAACAGGTTTTGTTTCAATGTGACTGCCTTTCTCTATCTCAAATCTGTGAGTAAAGTCAAATGTAATGTTCCCTGGAGTGATGCTAACAGACACCCCAGGAGCCTGCTGCGCATCCCAGGGGGTCTTTCATCAGAGGTTATCAGAGCAGAGAGAGACAGCGGCTACCTCAGCTCCACACTGCTGAGGTCAAGATCTCTTTCTCTCCTCTCCAACCACATGTCAGGGAGGGCAACAAATAATCTGCTTCCTTGAGGGGGCTGCTAAAAAGAACGAGACCCCCAAATGTTTGGATATATTATTTCTTTTGTGGAGAGAAATGACTGGCACATGGGGCAGGGAGGTCCTGATTTGAAATTCAAACCTCTGGTGCAGTCTGGTAAGGCAGAGAACACATCCTATCCTCCATTGTGCTGCGGCCTGTTTATTTTGGTAACTATTGCTTGACTGTCCCGTCCAGTCACTAGGGAAGAAGGCAGCTGCTGTGTAACAGGATCCCAAGGAACTGACTTTGCCCAAGGTCACTGGTGAGTCACTGAGCTAGATTTGTTTTGAAGGCCCTGGCTGTTCCTGTCTACCTGCCTATCACTCACAGCCCCTCCTGACCCAAACAGGCTGTAAGGCAGGCAGGTTTAAGTGGCTTCCGGCCAGTCCCCTGACCTCCCACCCCTCTTTTCTCCCCTCTGTAGAGTACCTGAGTTAGAGGCACAGCCCCATGGCTCCAATCCTCCTCAGCACTCATCATCCCACCTGCAAAAGCCTTGCCCCACGATGACTTTTTAAGTTCCAGACAGGCTTCTAGCACTGGACTCCAACAAGGCCCTCTAGTGCCTGGTCAGGTCACTACCACAGATACTAGTAGTCCCAGCCAAGCTGAGGCCCTGGAAGTGCCAGCTGCCTCAGTCACCACCCCTCAGACACACCCACCCTCCTTCTAAGGCCCTTGATCTCTCCATGGCTTGTTGTCAACCATGATTCATCTGACTTCCTCATTCTCCAAAGATGCTTTCCTGAGGCAGTTGTTGTGTTGCAGGCAGAGAGGTTTTGGGGCTCCCCTGGCTCAGGCTGAAGAGCTGTATAAGAAGCAGGCACCCCCAGGGAGTAGAAGAATTCAGGAATCTTTTAAGCTGGATTGCATTTGCTAAAGCCTTCAGGGGATCTGCAGTGACCGTGGGAGGGTGAGTGCTTCTGCCTCCGGATGACCAACTTGAGCCTGAACACTGAGACAATAAGGATTGAAAAACACAGCTTTACCTGGGTTTGTGATAAAAACACAACCTGAATAGGGAAATAAGCCTTGGAAAGCTCTGGGAAAGAAAAAGAAATGCAGAATATGCTAAAGTGTGGTGGTAAGAATGGAGTCTGTGCCACATGATCAGCTGTGTGCCCCTGAGCAATTACCTGACTTCCCTGAGCCTGAGGCCTTTGTGAAGTGGGGGTGATGACAGTACCTACCAAATAAAGATGCTGTTTAGAGGAAAACTAAAACCAGGTATGCAGTGTGCTTTGCACAATGCCTGGCACTCAGGCAGGAGGGCTAAGAAAGAAGAAGGCAATGCTTAGGTCTGCCAGCCCTGCCCACTCCCCATCACCTACAGAGACCTGGTATTGTGTATTGTCCTTCCGGAGGCATCTGTAGATGCTAGGTCTGTGCCTTGTACTCCGCTCCCTCCTGAGATGGGAAATAGCCCAGACTTCCATGCTAGGACATATGTTAGGACCCGCAGATCAGCACAGTTGCAAAGGATACCATATGCCTGACGGTCCACTGGGTACCAAAAGCCAACAGGTACAGAGAAAAGAAAGAAAAGAAGCAATCAGGGGCCCCCTAACTCCTCCCCACCTTTTGTGATAGCTCATGGGGTATGAATGTCAATTCTCCTATTACTGGACACCCAAGTGTTCCTAGCTCTCAGTGGCCAAGGAGTTGACAAGCAGATAGAAACTTATGCATGGGTGAAGACCCCTAAACACATGAGAAATGTAATGTAAAGGTCAAGACAACATGCTTTACAAAATACAAAATCTGGCTTGATTAATTTCTTAGAAGAGTAAACAAGAAAGGAAAACCTGCATCAACAATATGCTTTTATATTTATATGCTTTGGACAAAGAGGCAGACCAAAGTGGAATGATCATGTGATCATCCCTTGAAACAGTGAAGTAAAACAAAGGAAATAAGCCAGTCATCTTAAATACTGGAACCAAGAGATGTAAAATAGTCTCAGTTATGCCACCCCCAGCTGTGTGACCCTGGAGAGGCCACTTCATTTCTCTGAGCCAGAAATCAGTTTCACAGCCACTCTCAGTAACACAGTTGGAATTTGGCTCCTGGAAGCTCTGAAATAAAACATGGGTTCAGAGGGCTTCTCCCTCTATCACCTGAATTTAAAAAAAAAATTTTTTTTTATGCATACAAGCTGGGGTGCAGACCAGAGGCGTGGTGCGGCGAGAGGGTTCACCAGAGACAGAGTGGGGAGCAGAACAGGCAGATCACGGAGGGGAGCAGTGAACGAGGCAGGAGAGGTCTGCCGCACCATGTGGGAATCTCCCAAGTCAGGCGTCGAACTTGCGTCCTCGCTGCCAACAGCTCCACAGCGCAGCCAACAGCTCCACAGCGCAGCGCCTTAACCTGCTGCACCACCACCAGGGAGGCCCCATCACCTGAATTTTATGAGCCTTCCCAGGGATCATTAAAAGAGGAGGAGCATCATGAGCTCTCTCCCAGTTTGTAGGTGACACCAAGTTCTTGAAATACTGAAACACTAGGGGATCAACTGCAAAGACCTAAGATGTAGAGGTGGAAAGGTGGCAACTGTCCTTCAAAGAAGGCAGCGCAGGGGAATGAGCCAAGGGAAAAACCATCCAGATTAAACTCAAACCTGATGACCTCTGTGCCATCAGGTACACACTAGAGAAAAAGCTGCATGTCATAAGGCTTACATCATGTCTGAATAAGCTTAACCTGGTGAAGGCCATCATCACAGTGAAATCTGGAAACAAATCAGAAGCCTCCAACCTGTTCTTTACAGAATCACCTAAAGCTTCAAAAACTGAAGAGAGATGCAAAAACAGTAAGAGGACTTTCAGAGAAAGACATTAGGCCACAAGGACAGGACTTTTTAGCCTAGACTTGTAGAAGTGGTGGTAGGATCCAAGGCATAAAGAACTTGACCTTTTTACCAAATCCCAAGCCTGAATCCTTAAGGAGTCAGAAAATACCTCATAGGAAGGGCTTCAATACATGGGGCAGTAAACATCACAATCAAGGAGTGGCATGGAAGAATGGTTCAAAAGACCGCAGAAGTGATGGACTGTGCTGATACTAAGAGCTGTTTGGGGTCCAGAGACCAATTTCTGGTAAAAGCGAGGCAGTGCAGGCCTGCACACCAGAGCCTTTACTCTCATTGCTGGAGACAGAGAGACAGGTCCCTGGGACAGGCCTCTTCCCCTTTCGTCTGCCTATCTGGTTGGGAAGGATGTTGACAAACAAAGCAAATGTACCTCAGTTGTTTCACCATATCTTATCCCAGAGTAGACTTGTAATGGTTACAAGAGCCAAATTCCAACCATTTTGCTGGCAATGGTACTTATTTCCTTTTACCTAAAATGCCATAGACTCTTTCTCTCAATAAAAACCCAATCACCATAAAACACAAAAATATCTTTTTAAACCTAGCCATATTAAAAGTTCCTTTTTCTCCATCAATTAAGATGCCCAAAGAAACCTTCCTGTTTCCCACAGGCTCCTTAGAAGTAGACGGCTAATTGTGATGCCTAGCACCCTTATCTTTTCTCAATACACAGTGCCCTTCCTCCCGCAGAATCCTAAAATAGCAGCAGTCCAGATTAGCACTGGCTTGGCTGAATAACATCAGAATTAATGAGGGGTCGGAGTGCAAACAGAGCCACCTGGTGGGTAGGCAGGAATGGGGCTTCAACAGCCTGCCCCCCCACTATCTCAGCTCCAGCCCCCATCACATTCTGCTCCCAGCCGGGTCGCTCAGAAAGAAAAGGGCTGGCGCGCGGCGTTCTCACCTTTCAGCAGGTCCGGGTGCACGTAGCCCAGCACGTCGGAGACCCCCAGCTCCTGGCGGGAACAGGTGCCACCGTGGATGTGCAGCCAGGCAGGCTCTGCCAGTGCAGTGCAAAGCGCCGTGATGGACAGGGCGCCCGGCAGGGCCGAAGCCAGACTACGCTCTGGTTGCTTGGGCAGAGCGCTGCCTCCAGGGCTCCTCCGCCGGCGCCCTCCCGGCAGCCCTGCGCCTCCGGGGGCGTACATGCCCGGGGCCGCCCGCCGTCGCTTCGCTGTTGCTGTTGGTTGCCGCCGACCTCCGCGGGGCGCGCAGACCCTGCCTGTCCCGGGGAAGAGAGCAAGTCGCTGGCTTCTCCCCAGGTGAAGTCGACTCAGGGGCCGACACCCGAGGATAGGGGGCGGGACCTGGGGCGGAGGGGAGACGGGAGGGCTGCGGGAATTTGGGGGGCGGGGACCGGGTTCCTAGAACAGGGATGCGGAGGTGCAGAATGAAGAACCGAAAAGGACTGGAGGCCGGTTTGGGTCTCGACAGACTGGCGTATAAATTGGGGTACACGGAGATATCTGCTGCTGGTGAGCGAGAGACCCAGGGTTTCGGCCAGAGGGTGCTGAGGGGCGGGGAGCCGGGCTGGGCCGCGGGGATCAGGGACCGGGGATCTAGAAACGGCGCTCGGGGGTTGCGACCTGAGCGCAGAAAGGAACCTCCATAGGTTGTCCCTTTTCCTCACCAGTCAGCAAGCCCCAGGGCCGGGATGGTGCCGCTCCGTCCAGTCACCGGCTCCTCAGCAGCCCCGGGCCGAGAGATCTCAGGCCCAAATCCCGCAACGCCCGGACCGACCCGGGCCCGATCCACTTCCGGCTTCCTCCTCCTCTGCCACCGCCTCCTCCGGCTCCCCTCCCAGTTCCCCGCGCGCGTCACAGCCCGGGCGCGCCGCCGGCTCCTTGCGCAGGGCCTCACGGGACTGGTAGTCCGTGGCATTCCCGCGATGTTTTCCTCCAGGGAGTGGTACAAGGTATACTACAACTCCCAGAGGGCAACGCGGCCCCCGAAGCGGGCGCTTCAGTTCCCAGGACGACCCGGGCCCTCGGGCGGAAGCGGCCGGACCTGGCGACCTCCGGACTTTGGAATCGAGGTTGCGGGGATTTCTGTGGTGCGACCTGCAGTCGGCGCGGCAGAATTTGCCCACCTCCTCTTCATCCTGCGCCGGGCTGCCATGAAGGACTCGCTGGTGCTGCTGGGCCGTGTCCCTGCACACCCGGACTCGCGCTGCTGGTACCTGGCCTGGAACCCTACCGGAACGCTGCTGGCCTCTTGCGGTGGCGACCGTAGAGTTCGCATCTGGGGCGCGGAGGGTAAGGCCCAACCTAACAGTGCGACGCCTGCCCCGAGGGTTCAGAGTGCAGATAGTGTGGGTTCGCAGCATATGGGCATGCCGACCTGGATCGAGGTTACAGGTCAAAGGAGAGGAGATGGAGGCCACTTGCATTTGGAAGGATAGTCAGGTGACTTTACTTGGACGGTAGCCACTCTGAGAAAGACTTTTGGGGGTAATGGAGTGGGCGGCTACCAGAAGCACAGACGTCAGTAGACAGACTGGTACTACTGAGGGGATTGTGATAGTTGCTGAGGCAGGAAAATGAGAGGAAGATATTCGGAAAGTAGCCTGCAGAATAATCCAACAGTTTGGTGAAATTTAAATTCTATCTGGAGGGCATTTGGGAGCCACTGATGGATTTAAATTAATCAGGAGTCTGACACCTAAGATTTGTTTTAGCAGGATGCCTCAGAAGTAGAGTCAGTTACATCTTCCTAAAAGCTTGTTAAATACATGGGTTGGGCTTTGCCTCCCACCCTTGCTTCCAGTACTAGCTTATGTCCCATTATCAAATGGCATTGATGATGCTTCAGCGCCTTCTTGTGCACCCAACTGCAGAGCCTGACCTGCCCTCTGCTTCTAGGTGACAGCTGGATCTGCAAGTCTGTCCTTTCTGAAGGCCACCAACGCACTGTGCGGAAGGTGGCCTGGTCTCCCTGTGGGAATTACCTGGCCTCTGCAAGCTTTGATGCTACCACTTGCATTTGGAAGAAGAATCTGGATGACTTTGAGGTAGCCATATTGGGGAGGATGAGGATTGTTGCCTGGTTGCTTTCCAGGGCTGGTTCAGGAGCCTGAGCCAGTTTAACTATACTCATGAAAAGGACTCCAGGGGTCTTAGCTACTGTTAATTCTTTGCCCTTTTCCTTTTCAGTGTGTAACTACTCTGGAAGGCCATGAAAACGAGGTCAAGTCAGTGGCCTGGGCCCCATCCGGGAATCTCCTTGCCACCTGCAGTCGAGATAAGAGTGTATGGGTGTGGGAAGGTGAGTCCAGGTCCCTCTGGATGCAGTTAGGAACAATCAGACCATCATCCCCCTGTGTCCCTGACAGGGTCAGCTCAGGGATTGTTTTTGGTTTCCCGTCCACAGTTGATGAAGAAGATGAGTATGAATGTGTCAGTGTCCTCAACTCCCATACACAGGATGTAAAGCATGTGGTTTGGCATCCAAACCAGGAGGTAAGAAGTTCAGTTTCTTGGTGGGAAGCGTTATGCCCACCTTTCTTCTACTTCTCACCCTCAACCTGATTTTTACAGGGACCTCAGTGACCAAGAGACATTAATCCCTTTATAAAAAACAGATAACTGGGACTGCCCTGTCCTAGCAGGGGAGAGATATTGGAACCATAGGCACTTCCTACACCATACAGACAAGTGTGTTTTCCCTGTCCCCAACCCCACCCCAGTTGTTAGCCTCTGCAAGCTATGATGATTCAGTGAAGCTTTACCGAGAGGAAGAGGATGACTGGGTTTGCTGTGCCACCCTTGAGGGCCACGAATCCACCGTGTGGAGCTTGGCCTTTGACCCCAGCGGCCAGCGCCTGGCATCTTGTAGTGATGACCGTACTGTGCGCATCTGGCGCCAGTACCTACCAGGCAACGAGCAAGGTAAGGTGCCAGTGGGAGAGCTAAACAAGACTCATCTCCTAGGGACTAAGACACATAGGTGAATGGCAGCAAATCAGGATAGAAAGTGAGATGTGCCATGAGAGGGCTCCAGGTAGTCTGGAAGAATCAGGGAAAGCTTTGTGGAAGAGTAGCCATTTTATCCAAACTTGAAAGGGTGCATAGGGTTCACATGAAAAAAGAATTGTGGATGAAAATAGAACAGTATGAACAAAAGTATTGAAGGAGGGAAAGGTAGATTTCCTCCATGAAGAGTGGTTCATTTAGATTGCGCATAGAGTACAAAGGGTTTTGGGAAAAATAGGCTGGCAGGTGGGTGGCCTTAAAAGGCAGGCAGGGTTTTTTTTTTAAAGAATAGGACTTCCTATTCCTGTTCTCAGAATTATTTTTTTTTAAAGATTTATTTATTTATACATACAAGCTGGGTTACAGGCCAGAGGCGTGGGGCAGCGAGAGGGTTCACCAGAGACAGAGTGGGGAGCAGAACAGGCAGATCAGAAATACACTGATGAGTGGAGCAGCGGGCGAGGCAGAGGAGAGGTCTGCCGCACCATGTGGGATTCTCCCCGGCTGGGCCTCGAACTCGCACTGCGCACTGCCGACAGCTCCACAGCGCAGCGCTCAACCGCTGCGCCACCAGGGAGGCCCCCTGTTCTCAGAATTCTGCTGTAAAAATACCAGTCGGGCCATAATTTTTAAGACAGATCAGCAAGAATGAGGACAGAGGGATGAAGATAAGGAGTTGTGATTGAAGGGGGACGTGAGGGAGGGCAAGTTAGGATTTCCTCTGTGGTGGGGCATTTACTCCCCTGAGGTGCCCGGGACACACACCTTAGGCTCAAGAGAAGTCTTTCTGCAGGGGTGGCGTGCAGCGGCTCTGACCCCAGCTGGAAATGTATCTGCACATTGTCAGGCTTCCACTCCAGGACCATTTATGACGTTGCTTGGTAAGACCTCTATCTCCCCCATCTAATCCCACTCCTCCCTGTACTGGAGAGAATTTAAAGAAGTTGAGACCCTTGCTGCTCTTTATCACCTTTGGGGAGAGAATGGGAATCCATCCTATTATCTTCAGATCAGGCCAAACTGACTACCATGCTGGCTTATTGCTGGCTGGTCTGGGGTTCCACAGGATCAGGGAAGATTTAGACCCAGGCCTGCACCTATGTTAAGATCCCAGACTGAGGGCAGCTCCAGCCTTTAGCAGTCACAGCATTGTACCATCCAGAAGTATTGTTACTGAAATTGTGGGTTCATGACTTTTTTTTTCCATGGCGGGCCACCACCTATGTCCAGCATCCCCGGTGCCCTCTGACCCTGCTGCCTTTGCACCCTGCCACCTTCTATCCGCAAGCCTCTGGCCCAGTTGAACTTGTTCACCAGCTACTGGCAGCACTGACAGGGCATTGGCTTGTCAACCTGGCCAGGCAGCAGTAAGCAGTGCCGCAGAGGACCGGTGACACTGGCTGAGCTTTATCCCACCAGCCCCCATGGCTGCACCCCACTTTTTTTTTTTTTTATAATTTGGTGTCATTGACTCTACCCTTAGAAAGTCTAGAGAAGTGACACCATTCATATAGGAGAATTCATCAGTGGGCAGTCCTGACTCTGAGAATCTATCCGTAGCAAATAATCCTAAAAAATGAAAAATCTTGATGTGCATCATTGCTTTATTTATATTAATAAGCATTTGAGAATGACATTTGAAAGTAGACTTAAACATGGTGAAATCCAATGGCCTGTTATATCACTGTTAAAAAATGATTAAGACTACGCCACAATAAGAGAAACTGCTTATGCTAAGTGAGGAAAGTACAGTTCAGAATTGTATGAAGTGTTTTTAAGCTGATTATATAAAGCGAAAGCTAAATGGCTGCACTTGAAGACTTAGCAGGGTGATGTTCATGGTTGTTGGGGAAGTTCTTCCATAAGACACTTGTGCTGAGACCTGAAGTTTGGCAAGAGAGCAGGCCAGGGACTATAGAACTAATAGCTTTTACCTGGTTTGCAGGGTTGGGAACGGAGGAGCCACCTGCTTACATAGTGACAACTTATATTCCTCCCAGGTGTCAGTTGACAGGGGCTCTGGCTACAGCTTGTGGAGATGATGCCATCCGGGTGTTTGAGGAGGATCCTGGCTCAAATCCGCAGCAGCCTACCTTCTCCCTGACAGCCCACTTGCCTCAGGCCCATTCTCAGGATGTCAACTGTGTGGCTTGGAACCCCAAGGAGCGAGGGCTCCTGGCCTCCTGCAGTGATGATGGGGAGGTAGCCTTCTGGAAATATCAGCGGCCTGAAGGCCTCTGAGCCACAATGACTTTGGACAGAATCATGGCTCCCTGGAAAATGTCACTATGACTTTTTCAGCCCCTGAGAGGACCTGGAAGGAGCATCCTTGACCTTCATCTAACTTGGCTGTCTTCTGTTCAGGATTGATAGAAGTGCAGAGCCACAGAACCAGTTCCCCCCTTTTGACATGAAGCCCTGTGGTGAGGAACTATAGCCCATCAGCACATTGTAGTTATGCCAGATTTTGCTTGCTTTAAGCCACAGTGTTAATTTTGAGGGTTGCATATACTATTTATAATCACCTTATGAGGGCCTCCCTGGTGGCCTGAGGTTAAGTCTCAGTGCTTCCACCACCACGCCCCAGCACCACAGCCTGAGTATGATCCCTGGCCAGGGAGCTAATCCACATGGTACAGCAGACCTCTCCTGTTTCGCCCACTGCTCCCCTTAGAAGTGTATTTCAGCACATCTGCCTGTTTTGCTCCCCACTTTGTCTCTGGTGAATCCTCTCACCCACCCACCCCCACCTCTGGCCTACATCCCAGTTGTTCTACACAAAAATAAAATCTTTAAATATATATATGTATATAATCACTATCTATATGTAGGAGAGGTATGTCTAAGACTTTCTGAAATTTTAAAGCTTTATAGAAGTAATCCAAGTCCCAAATTCTATTTTATAAGGAGGTTTACAATTTAAAAGAATTCCATCCTGAGTCTTTTTCTGAAATAGGTCCTCCCTATTTCCGGATTGCTGGGTAAATCCTTGCATTTAAGATACTCAACCAATACTGAAGGAAACTTTCAATGTAGACTGGTTTAGAGTAAGACATGCCTCTGCTTTCCCTCAGAAGCTCTTATGTACCTTGTCACATGCTGTGATGGCAACTAGGAAAATGCCAAAAAAAAAAAATTGAGTACATGAACCCTGAAATGGAGTTATTTCTGGCTGTAACCCATTCATTTCCAATGGGATGGAAATTAGGTCCTTGGGGTAAGGAGTGGAAACCCCTAGAGACAATAACTTGTGGCCCTCTAAAGGATCACAGTACATAGATACATAGTCTATGGTATTAAGTATTCATGGGAAAAAGATGTCTGTTAACGTCCTTAGGGAAGTGGTAATGGAAAAAAGAAGGTAAACACAGCCACAAGCAGTTCTTCATTCCCATTAAACTCATTTGCCCTCTGACAGTCACTTCCAAATGGATTCTGGCTTGAGGACTGTTCCCAGAAACACAGCCTTCACTTAAATTTTTATACCACAAAAATCATGACCTTAAGATTCTGAAAACACTTGGGGCCTCCCTGGTGGCTCAAGTCGCAAGGTTAAGTCGCAACGCTATGAAGCTATCCGCAGCCTCTGCAGCACGAGTTCGATACCCGGCCAGAGAGCTTCCCACATGGTGCAGCAGACCTGTCCTGTCACGCCCACTGCTCCCCTCAGCAGTGTATTTCAGTCGATCTGCCTGTTCTGCTCCCCACTCTGTCTCTGGTGAACCCTCTCACACACATACCCCCTACCTCTGGCCTACACCCCAGCTTGTATGCATAAATAAATAAATCTTTAAAAATAAAACAATACAAAAAATAAATCTTTAAAAAATTTTGAAACACAGCTGGGCCAGTACCTAGGGCAGCTGATCCCTGGAAGTTCCCAGAGCCTTGGCGGAGTAAGTGAGGAGTGGTTCTGAGGTCAGCAGGTGGCTTCTTGGCTGGTATCAAAGCAGCGGCACAAGTAATAGTAGTGATAGTCTTCACTGCCTTGCTTTCACAAGTAAAAACATTTGCCGACTTCACTTAGAAATATTCTTGATAGATCTATGAAGTTTGCTCTAAAGTCGACCTTTTGGAACACCGGTACTCTGTGCAGGGGGAAGCATGGGTAAAGCACTTCTGCACATCAAAGCATGCCTGTCGTGAGAAGCAGCAGTCGTGCTCTTGAACTGCAAGCTGAATTAGCCGTGTACTTCATGGCATCCCATTTTTACTTTAGCAAATTATGTTATTTAGAACTTGGCTATCTGGCTGACATTTTCTGGAAAAGGACTAGATGAGCATTTTCCTTCAAGGGAAACCGATGGTGTTGCCAATGATAAAATGAATGCTTTCAAGCATAAATGAGAATCTTTGAAACTTGTAGTGCCACCATGAGCTTGACATCTTCCCAATACTTTAGGCTTTTCTGAGGTTAGTGGTGATACTAACATGGTGATTTGTATGATGATTTACATTTGGTAGATCTGTATTTTTCAGTGAACATTTTCTAAATGACTAATGCATGTCGCTACAAAGTCATTTGTGGGTAAGATACACCAATGGGTTTGAATACAAAAAACTAATTGATAAGGTTTCAGACAGCCTTGAAGAAACTCCTACGTGTCAAGTTTTGCTGTAGTGTCAAATGGTCAATTACCTGAAGACTTTAAAAAGTCCTTTTTCCAACTTCGTATCTGTGAAGTCAGCTTTACTTCATTTTACTTCAATTAAAACAATACAACAGATTGTAGAAGCAGTTGTAAGAATCCAACTGTCTTCTGTTAAAGCAGCTATTACAGAGATTTGCAAAAATGTGAGATGACAGTTTTCTCCCTGGGTTTGTTTCGAAACTTTTTTTCATAAAAAGTTAACATAATTAAGTTACTGTTATTTTTAAATGCATTGTATTTTGTTTTAATTCTGAAACAGTATCAATGCATATAACCTAGGTAATAAAAGCTCTTTGGGGTTCATTTTTTGTAGGACCCTAATATTGAATCATTTGAAAACTGCTGACCTAGGGAAATAACACCTCAGAATCATCTTCCAATTTTTTCTATATTCCTAAGAACAACAGAAGGCAAGAATTTGAAGAGGGATGTTTATAGATCTGGATCACAAAACCAGCTAACCAAGACCGGGTGCCAACTACCTGGCACACTTTAATCCCCCTTCTGTGCTGCCTCCTTGTGGGAGAGGACACTATTTTGAGAAGCTTCTCCACCCCCATCTACCAAAGTTCAGTGTTAGTTCCTGCAGTAGTGCTGCCATCAGGGTAATGTACAGAGGAGGCTGACCGAGGAGGACCACGCAAGGCTCCCTAGCGCTGTTCCCTTCTCTGTACTGACTAAAATGACTATAGGTGACAACCCAACTAAAGAGCAGAATTGTCCTCAAAAGTATTCATTATAATGGCTTCAGCAGCTAAAATGGCCATCTTTTTGGCCAAGGGCCTTAGGCTGGAGGAAACAAATTTGGAATCACTGCCAAGACAAATGGTTTCTCCAAGTTCTTTTATTAGAATGTCTGATCCAGGGGAACTACAAAGAACATGCGTAAAAATTCTGTACATAGTTTATGCCTGACAACTACAAGACACTTGCAGGTACTAGATCCCAAGTTCACGTGGCAAGGTAGCAAAAGGGAAAAGTAATGGAGGTGGCTGGAACAGCACCTGCACTGACTAGCCAGACTTCATGCCAAAAGACCTGGTCTCCACAACCAAAATCCCAAACAACTGTATATGTCCCTAATTCAGATCCAACTCTTCTCTCTGTGCAAGAGTAATACCTCTGGACTTAATCTGAATCACTGTCTGTCTCAGCTTCTTTCACATCCACGCTGAATTTGTATTCCTGGTCACATCCCATGTAAGCGTCACTCATGAAGTACAGGGTATAGTTGTGGGCACCAGTGGCTGGAGCCACAAAGTCAAGTTTCACCTAGAGAGAGCAGGCAGAAATTGGGGTGAGCATGGACACAGGAGAACGAGTCTCACTTTGGCCCTGTCTCAGAGCAAATCCTGGGACCAATGAACACACTCACCTTGGCCTTCTGTTGTAGGGTCAGCCTCTTGATGGAGATGAGGCTATTGGACTTGGCATCTCCAATCACCACCCACCAGCCCTCTTCACGTTTCTGCAGTGACCAAAAGCCAAGAATTTTAGCATATAAAACTTGATAGCCATCAGAGCATGAGATTGATGTTACAAAAGCAGGAAAACAAAAACCAGATAAAAAACTTTCTAAAATTTTTTCCGGAAATAATATTTGATGTAACTAAGATTTTGAAATTGTCAAAAGATACCGAAAATGAACTCAATTTTTAAATAGGTAAATGAACTCATTTGTTGATTGTGGTTCATTTCCTTGTCTCAAAGTACCTTTTCCTACTAGTACTTTCCATTGAATCTAAGGCTCCACTGTCAGAGGTCTAGTCTTTGGGGCCTGGCAGCTTTGAGTTCCTCAGAGGCCCTTTTAAGTAAAAGGTATGTGTGCCAAATGAGCAAAACTTCTTCATATGGAGAAGGGCCTGCCAGCAGAGAGGGTCTTAAGTAGGCCTTGTCTTCTATGAAGAAAACTCTGCTAGCCAAAGTATTATAGTTTCAGGAGCTCTGCTCAGATGCTATTAAACAACTAGTTTGTAAAATGAAACATTACAGTGTATCTGGTTTCTGTTTCAACCTTCAATTATTCTCCTATATAAGGGGGTCAGGATTTTCTTTCTGGTGGTGAAGAACCAGTAACTGGAAGCAGAGTAAATGGCAATGAGAGGAGAGAGGCAACACCAACTAGAAAAGCCCAACTATCCTGGAGTTGTTTAGAGTCAAAGACAAATGCATCTTAGTAGTCACAGAGATCCACAATTCTGTACAATTGATGTTTTTAACAATGACCAATCAAATTGTTTTAAAGCAAAAACAAAAGTAACACCAATGGTCCTAAGATTAATTCTTAGTCTTATAACTTTGTTACTACTTTAAATTTCCCTTCCTCAGTGACAATGTACCCTTGTAGCCTGGACTCTAGTCAATGAAGAGTCTGAAGCAGACACCGAGTTAATCTAGCAACTAGGGCATACCTGTGGGAAAAGAGGTGCAATCACAGGGCCTGTGACTTCCTCTTCTCGCTCCAGCTGCACCAGTACCACAACTGGCCCACCACTGTGGGGGAAAAAGTGAGGCAGCAATCAGCTACATGGCAGTGGGGTTACAGGGCACACAGTCATGCTGTGCCCAGCAGGGACCCCAGGGAAGGGACCAAGGTCCCTGACTCACCTTCGGATACTGTCCTTATCCACCACTTCATAAGACAGCTCAATATTGGGGTAGCGGTTACAGAAGCGGGCCACATCTGCAATCTGGCTATCAGACAGCTGAAGCAATGCATTTCTTTCCTCATCCTCCATCTCCATAATGTCAAACACACTCTCCACTCCCTGCCATGGGTATTCAGAAGTCAGGGAAGAACATAGAACAGATACTAGCAGCAAACAAAACTGGCTCCAATCAGGTGCAAAGTTTCCTTCCTACACTATCAGATAATCTAAAGAGAACAGTTTCAGAAAAAAGCCTGTAACTGTCAGACTTTCTAGCACCTCAAGCAAGCATCTCTGGTTCTGTCAAAAGAACTGTAACCAGAAGTCTCCCCTACTGTAACTCACCTCCCACCACCCACCCCAGTCCAAGATACGTAACTCTCAGGCTCAGCTACCCAAACTCCAGGTCCAGAAGCAGCTCACCTTGTCTGTGCAGCGTTTGATATGCTCTGAGGTGAAATGTGGCAGCTGTTTCAGGTATGAGTCCTTGGACCACATGGCTTGGGTGACCATCTGGGCCAGTTCCATGGCAGCCAGAGCAGGGCTCAGCCACCCATTGCTGGAAAGGACATCCACACAGGCCTGGATGAGCCGGATTGCCTGAATAGAGAGGAGTGCAAGAGCAGGCAGGGTTGGAACAACTACTACACAGGTCCCTCCATCCATCCCCGCACCCACACCATACCTTGCTAAGGATTTCCTCTGTATCCGACTGCAGCTCAGCACTCAGCTGCATGCGGGACAGGTGAGCCTGCAGAAGCAGGTTGGTCTTGACGTGCGGGTCATTGAACTTAGGGTTATTCAGCTTGTGGGGCACCTTTTGAGCCAACTGGAAGGTGGAGGAAAAATAGCTGGTGACAAACAGGTAACATGATGGAGACCAGCTCTCAGGCCAAAAGCACCAACTGACCCAGGCTCACAACTGTTCAATTATCCGAGAAGTCTGAGTGGAGAGGGTAGAGGGAGGTGTGGAGTGTTGGGAGGCTTGGGGTGTGTGCTGATTTCCTGTGGTGACAGGATACACATGGTTTAGTATACAACAGATCACGCTTCAACCCCAAGACATTCTCCCGGAGCTGAGATGTCCTCACCTGCCTCAGGAGGTTGTCTTCATGGTGCCGGATGGGGATGTTCTCATACTCTGCTGCATTGGAGATGATCTCAATAAGCCCTCGGACCTTGGTTTTAGCATTCAAGGACATGCTGAAGAGTTCTAACAAAAAGAGGAGATTTGGGAGGAGTCAAAAGAGGCAGAAAAGGAGCAAGGAAGAGAGTCCTGGGTCACCCTTGCTCTACCCTGCAATACACAGGCCACCCAAAGCCCTGTCACCTCTCTCTCATTGGACTGCAGACCTGAACGTATGATTTTCTCAGCTTGGGTCCCAAAAGACACAGAAACTAGCCCCTGCCAGCCCTCACCAATGGTGGTGTAGTTGATGTAATAGTAGGCAGCGATCATGCCCAGATTCAGAGGTGCAACATCCATCTCATCCTCAATACTGATGCACTTGGACTGCTCCAGGTCACTCAGGGTCTGCTCCACAAGCTCTGACAAGTGGTCAGACAGGTGACGATGGGAGATGCCTGTGAAAGTGAGAGATTAAGGGAGATGGCCTTCAGGGACTCTGAAAACCACACAACGATAACATGTGCTCCGAGGCCCACTGACCCTGCAGGTTGTAGTAATTGGGGTTCTGGGTCATGCGGCGGTATAGAAAGGTCCAGGTGAGGTAATCCACAGCATCCTGCTTGTTCTCGATGGTCTTGGTGACAATCTCAGCGTTGAAGTGGTCATGCATACAATGGTCCAGGTGAGACTCTACTGGCAATGGCTCATACAAAAACTTTTTGAAGAAATCCTGTGGATTGGGGAAGAGGAGACAGTAAGAAGAATCAGTGACAACATAGTCACAGAGAAGGGCCAGAGAGCAAATCAATAGAGGATGGCCTGTGTGACATAGTTAATACAAACACTGAAGATCCCAGTAGCACAAACAAGGGGAGCTGGACCTGGACCATTGGGCATGCATGTCTGTTCCCACTGGCATCACCGGTTATTTTTACAGTGGGATCAGGGATGTGCTGGGTCACGCAGACTGCGCAGTGCAGGAGAAAGAATGGAACTAGTCAGAGAGTGAAGACTCAACATATTCAGCAGCAGCAAAGCCAAAGATGACAAAATTTCATGTGGCTGAGGCTCCTTACAAAAGCAACATGAGAATATAAAAAAAGAGGCAGAAATTGACAAAGAGAATATATAAAAGTAACTACAGACATTGATCAAAAGGAAGATTAAAGAATCTGTTCTGGATTAACCAACCCAGGATCTCAAGATGGTACGAAAGGCTAGGACTGACCTTTTTGGAGCCCTGGCACATGATAACACAGCGCCCCTCATCATCCTGCAAAGGGCGGTTGGCATGCCCCACCATCTGCAGCACATCATAGATGGGGTAATCCACATAGCTGAGACAGAAGAGGGAGAAGGGGAAAAGTGAGAGAGAGACCATAATCAGGAGGCTCTGACTCCCCAAATGTCAAAGAATAAAATGCTGACATGGGAGATATTGGCAAATTACAGCCAAGCTGTGTTTATGAGTCCTTACACGAGGTTCACTGGCTTACGTATATATCACTTTAGTTTTCAGGTTTTAAAAGTCATGACTTTCGTTGCGCAGGGTATAATGCCAAAAACAATGTAATTCCCCATTACAGGATCAAATATGTAAGTCAACCTTCTCAAACCCAGTAGCTATGTATCTCATAGGTTGTCAAATCATCTACTTAAAGACAAATCTTGAAGCAGATTTAGACATTTAAAGATAGGTCCATAAAAATAAAGCTCAATTAAAAAATCTATGTTTTGGGGAAAAATTAAATTATTTAAGCTTTTTCTGAGAAAAATTAAACCTAATTCTCATCACCACAAAAGTGTGTGACTTTGATGAAGTCACTTTTCCTAATCTATAACAGGTTAACTACATAATATCTAAGGTTCCCTCTGGCTCAAACTTCCTGGCTCTCCAACTTGCTAAAATATAGGTGGGCAATGACTGTAAAAACAAAGATCAGTCTAGGTCCTGAGACTCAAAACTTTCAAACATCTGGCTGTTGAGGTACCTTGGCTAGCTTTTTATTTCCCTAACACCTTTTTTCCTTAGTATCTCATTTGTGGATCTGCAGATGTTACATTCATTTTAGAAGGGAGGATCCTTTGATACAGAGCAGCTAGACTCACGCGTGGATCTTGCCATTGTAGTACTGGGTGTCCATGATGATCACCAGGTGGGCGGCCACATTCATGCCCCAGCAGAGACTCCGAGACGCTACCACCACCTGGATAGCTCCTAAGCAGCAGAGGAGAGAAGACGACTTAGTACAGGGCTCCCTGGTTGAGGTAGGATTTACTGCCTCCTGGGCACGCAGGAACTTATCTTGTGTTGTTTCAGAATTCAGAGCATAGCTTAGTAGGAATGAGATCTCACATGAGTAAGAAGGTTAATGCAGTACTGTAAGAGGTAGCTCCAAGCTCCTGTTCTCTACTCGGGGGACTATTCTAGAGGAAAGGAGGCAATCCTGGAACAGAATCCAGAGCCTGGGAAGAGCAAAACTTAGACATGTGCCTGACCTACCAGCCTCGCTAACTAGAAAGTGCTGAACACTGGGTCGTGAGCTGGCTCTAAGTGGAGTTCTCTCTGAATCTTCCCCAAATCAGATTAAGGATCAAAGAATGACAGTAAATGATTCTGGTAGGAAAATCTCCACTGTGGTTTCACCAAGCTGTGTGCAAACAGTAATACTCCACATGAAATGACACCAGTGAACAAGGGACAGTGGCAACAGACCACCCATAGGAGACTCACAGTTCTGCCATTTACTATATCTTTAACGTCTAACAACCTTGGCATGTCTGGTAGCCAAGAATAGGTGAGTCTAAGCCAGGTGGCACAAAGTCCTGGTCTAGAGAGGCAGATTCTGAAATAATACAATCTCATGTGCCTGTTTTCTCATCTAGCAAGTAGGTAACATTTGTCCCACCCATGTTACAAGGTTATTGAAATGATCAATGAGAGAACAGATAAAATAATCAGAGGCTTTTTGAAAGTGTCCTAGAAAAATACCTCCGTGTCATGGTCTACTACATCTCACCTGCAATATAATTACATTCTGAGCCACAAGGCTATTTTACCTGAGCTGAAGAGCTGTTCCACCAGGCGTCGCTCCATGGGGCTGAGCCCCTCATGCAGGTAGCCCACCCCATTTAACAGCGTTTCCTTGAGTGTGCTGTCACTTAGTTTCTCCAAGTACGGGATCAGATCCTTCTCAGTGCAGTGCAAGAACCTGAGTGGCACAAGGACCCATTCAGCTCAATCCTGGGCCAGTAACCCTCCACTGTGCAGTCACCTTGCCCCTCACCACCTGGGGCAACCCCACCCTCAAAGACAGAACATATTTTAGGGTGGGCAGGCCTCACCTGACCCAACCCCCTCATACCCACCCTCAAAATTCAGGCCCCACCCCACCTCTGCCTTTGGATGTCCGCCGCACACGTGGTGAGGATGTCAATTGCAGTGAGGCGGGTCTGCTTGCGAGATGGCACAAAAACAATGACAGGTTTCTTGGGGGAGTGCTTGGTGATGGCATGGTACACGGGCTTGGCCATGGAAAGCAGGCGAGTTTGTGTATGGCTAATGTTGAATCCCTGGAGATCACAGAAGAGGAGAAGAAACAGAGGTTACAAGACCTGGGTACTACGGATATGAGGCCTTAGAGGAACAGGACAAGGTGTTACCTGAATGTGTAGCTCCAAGGGCACAGGGCGCACATTAGGGTGGAAGTTGAAAGTGGAGGTGGCACTGCACCCCAGCCAGTGGGCCACATCCTTAGCATTTGAGAGTGAGGAGCTAAGTGCAACAATGCGAATAGGTCGCTCAATCTGGGAGGAGATGTAGCGCATACGGGAGCAGATCACTTCTAAGACAGGCTGGGGAAGAGAGGAGGGAGTCAGTACAGGCCCAGTGCTCCACCCCCACCTTGAGGCACCCTTTGTGTTATACCCACAACCTCAAAATCATCTAATTCTTCCTTCCAACTACGGCTCTCCTATCTTTGGTTTCACTTCCTCCACAGCAGCCAATCTCTACTACGCCATGCTATTTGCCAAAACTACAAAAAACGTTTCACATCATTCTTCCAGAATAAGCTGACAGGTAGAATCGTCTTGGGATAAGCCCCTAGTCTTGGGCCTCAGACCTAAAGGTAAGGCCGAATGCCAAGGTCACTTGGCCAGTCACAGCTCTTCCGTGCAATAAAGTCTGGCCATACCCCGTTCTCGCCTCCGATAAGGTGGACCTCATCCACCACGAATAAGTTGATGTTCTGGACATTCTTGCGCTGCTTCCACCGCCGGGAGAGGATGTCCCACTTTTCAGGGGTACTAATAATGATATTGCCTTTGCCCAGGAGCTTCAGATCTGTGCTGGTCTCCCCCGTCAGGAGTACCACCTTCTTGTTGAGCCTGTCCTGGAACTTCTCATACCAGTCCATGTAAACCTGGCGGGCAGGGGAGGAAGAGCAGAAAAATGATGAGGCCATGCCAGGCATCACTGCTCATTACGGGGAAAACCTGAGAAGTCAAACAGAACCTATTGATCTGCAGCAATCTCCAATTACTGTAAATCGCATGTCAACTTTCAAGTGGCAAGAGAGTTTTTCTTGAGTACATAGAATAAGGAAATGACCAAAAGAAAGCAAATAGTCTTTGCCAGTTGACCTTGCAAATTTCTAGACTTAGAAAATCTTGATCTGGATTCATGGGTAAAAACGGCTTCTAGAGAAACTCACGCGTGGTGCACAGCACATCACACACCTGCTCTGCCAGGGCCTCCATGGGGGTGATGTAGACACAGCGCCCCTCCGAGTTCTGCAGCAGCATTCGCAGGATGGCAAACTCTGCACAGATGGTCTTCCCACTGCCAGTGGGGGCGCCCACAAACACGTTGTCATCACTGTTGTACACGGTGTTGAACACTGAACACCCAGAGCAGCAGTATGAACAATGAGGGGACAGGAGACAGAAGAAAGAACAATATGGGAAATCCAGGCAGTCGTGAAGCTCCAACAACAAAGGTCTATGGGCTCTGACTGCAGTCAGGCCTGCCACATCTCTCATCGCATTTTCTCCCTCCCACACAGGAAGGAAGCGGGGAGAGACCAAGATCAAGCACGCAGGACTCACGGAGATTTGGGGGATGACAATAGAAGCAGAGGTGGCCAAGTGACCTTGGTCCAAAGGGACCAGGATGCAGAAAATATGGAAACTGGCTACCTTTCTCTGCCCCTCCAAACCTCTCTTATGTTTCCCGGACAGAGTCTACAGAAAAATGGTAAAAGCCTAAGCCCTGGCATCAAGACCGGGATAAGTTCAAGTTCTATTTTTTAGCTGGTTCAACTGGGGTGCCTCTCTATGTGTGAGTTTCCTTATCTACAAAATATTAATTAGTATCTCAAATAGAAAATGCCTTATTGGATTAATGGGAAGAATGAAAGAAAACACCCATGATGAACTGTGCCAAAAGCACCTAGAAAATGATGTCCTCTGTGGATGTGGCTGCTATTTAAAATGATGGGAGAAAGCCTTAGTCAATGCTACATACTCTGCTTTAACACTCAAGCATCAGAGGTAGGCAGCAGCCTCCTGAGTCCAAGAAATGACAGAGCATCATGCTAAGACCTTATTCTACTCCCCTCCTTAATGAGACATACAAAGGAGAGAGCAAATCTAACAGTAACCAAAGATTTTGAGGAAGGACAATGTCCTGCTGAGCACCCAAGTGCCCCACTTCCTTTCTTGCCACAGAACATAAGATTCCCCTCTGTGACCTTAAAGGCCTCAAAAGAATGGACCTCCTGGGAATGGACAAACCTACCCTGTGTCTGGATGGGGTTGAAGAAAGGAAATTTATCTTGGTAAAGGCTCTCAAAGGCACTATTTCTCAGAGCAGACACGGGCAAGGGCTGCAGGTCCAGAAGCTCAGTTGGAGGTGGGTACTTCTCTGGTAGGATCAGGTGTCGGAAGGAGACAGGCAGCTGGGTCTCACAAGCTGCCAGAAAACAAACAGGAAGAGCAACAGTAAGTGGTTTCTACCTAATGGCACCCTGAAGCCCTCTCCATGCACACTGGAAACCCCAAGGCAGCACACGTACAAAGTCAACCAAAGCAGTACAAAGAACAAGACGTTCTTATAATTGCCTTAGAGGACCAAGTTCCAAGGGGACCACGGGAGGAGAAACACTCACAGAGCCAGCGGTCAGAAACCACCCGGATGAAGTACTGAGGCGGCAGCGGCTCAAAGACGGGCACAAAGAATGTAATGAGGTGTTCGTCCTGGGCATACTTGGCCTTGAGTAGGAAGTACTCATGGTGCAGAATCACTTCGCTGTCCACATCCTCCACCAGGATCCAAAATGCCTCTGATGAACCATGGACCTGCCAAGCAAAGAGAACATGAGCCAGGGTGGGAACTCAGCCCCTGCAATCCAGCTCTCGTCAACATCACTCTGAAACCTGCCCCTCTATCCAGCAGTACCTCACCTTTTCATCCCACTGGAAATCTGGCGTGATGGTCAGCTCTACTTTCAGAGTGGAGCGTGTGATGGGCTGCAGATGCACTGACAACTCCAACTTGGGAAACAGGTGGACATATTTGTGGATTGTCTTCCCCATCTTTGGCATGCGGATAAGCTCCCCTGTGAGGACATGAGAAAGTATGGGGGCTGCAGTCCAGTGGGACTGAGGGAGCTGCAAAATGGACCCCAAAGTCCACCACAGGATGATTCTGCTCCAGGCACAGGTTCTTTTCTTCACTCTTGAGTCCAAGGACTCAAAGTGCCAAGACTAACAGCTAGCCTCGTACTTCAGTGGGACATGAGAAGTGAAGACAGAATATTAAGTCACAGGGTCTGGGAACTGGTAAATACACAGGTTGGTATTTGCTAACTAGTAAATACAAAGGACAAGAAGCATTCCACACACCTATCTCATTATGATTCAAGTCATAAAGACGTTCAAAGGGGAAGTTTTTCTTCTCGATCTTCTTCACTACTTCCTCAGGGAGTTTCCGGAACTGGCGGAGCGGACACATGGATTGCCACCTATCCAGGAAGGAGACAAAGCTGTAAGTCCCTTGCAGGGTCTGTAACCAACTGAACTCACCATGGTTTTCAATAGATTGCCCATAACTACAAGAGATGCGGTCATTAGGGAAGCACATTCAAACTGTGCCAGCTGTGAGACCTGAGTGCCAACACTTGCCACACACTCTCCTACTCCCTGACTCCACTCCAAAGGGTCTTCCCTCTTCTCAACTTTCACTGGGGGTTCATGCATCAGACTAGAAAGCAGATGTACTCTAAGGCTTTCCCACCACACCCTCAGCCTAGAGACCCCATCTCAAGTGACCAGCTTTCAGCTCAGTGGGTCCTCACATGCGCTTGTCGATCATCTTGCAGAGGTTCAATGTCTTGTCTGTAAGTTGTGCCCAACCTCGATTCAGGACAATTTCAAAGATGGCACGCATCAACCGGCCAGCAGACTAGAGAAAGATGAAGCATCCCTTGATTATGTCTCCACTATCCCCAGGCCTAATGAAGCTGCTCTACACACAGATTAACTGCCTCATACAATCACAGAATGAACTCAAATCTCAAATCTACCCCCATAAGAGATGTTGCTAAATGCACAACTTCTAGAAAAGTGCAGCTTGAGCTCACCACATAACATTTTATCCTAATGTTCACTGTACGACTTGAAAGCTTTTGGTTCATTGAACATTTAAGGCTCTAGCAAGAGGATACTAGTCACCTGCCCTCAGAGATAAAGAAAAGGAGGCTAAGAAAACCCAGTGCTATTTCTGGATGTATTAATGAGCCTAGCAGTCACAGTGTAAATTCACTCTGTGTCTTGTGGATCTCCCTGTGGAGCCCCCCGGCTTTCTGCTATAAGGCCTTACCTGTCTCATGTGCCCAGGTTAGTAAAACAGAATGGCTATCCCATACATGCATCAATGAAGACAACTAGGGCAAAACTTGACAATCCTCCTACCTCGCTAGTGCTAGGCCTACTTTCTCCAGAACATACAGCATATAAGGGGCTGGAACCATTCAGGCCCCTTCTCCTTGTGGCATAACTCTGCCCTCACCTGTGTAACATACACCATATCAGCCATTAGCGCAAAGCCCTCCAACTTCAGCTGTGAGATGAAGGCCTGGAGAAGGACATTGATCTGGAAAAAAGCAAAGTCAACCCGACAGAGGCCAATCATTAAACAAGGTAAGACACTGAATCACATTTCTCTCTGGGCATCCATACCAGTTAAGATCTACAGCTTAAGGTCTTAAATAATTATTAACTCTGTATAAGAAAAACATCTCAATAGGATGCAAAACTGGGAGTACTGAGCAGGTTTCCAAGCAGAAATCCAAACTCAGGGTTCACTTTTGAGATGATTATGAAAATAGCCTGATCCTCAGGCCATGCAGAGAGGAGATAGGCTCACCTTCGCACTGGGCTCCTCAATGCTCTCCTTTACGGGGATAGGCACCCGTTCCAGCAATTTCTGCAACTCCAGCTTCTCCTCCTGCCACAAGAAGGACACAGGTCAAGGAAAAGCCTGGTGACCAAGAAAAAAACCCATCCTGCAGCCTGGTTGAATTGCAGCTCTCCACTCCAACACGCTCATAGGCTCACCTCTCTCACAGTGATGTTCTTAAACTCTGAGGACAATGAGAAAACTCTGAAAAGCTCAATCTCACTCAAGGTGGGCTTTAGCAGCTGGTTGTAGGTCTGAACTGTATCGTTAGTGATGTAGTAGTGGCTGGCTATACGGCCCAGTTCCGTCACCTACAAAGAAGAAAAAAATCCAATGCTGACCATTAACAAACTCCAACATCTCACTGTGGGCAATTAGGTACCCAATGGATGAACTCAAAGAACACAACTGCCTGGCCCAGACACATGAAGAAAGATGGCACAATAAACTGACCTACAGTGAATTGATGCCCATGCAGAAAAGACAGCTGAATCAGACACCTCAACTCAAGCTATGGGAAGGAAGCACTGATAGATTTTATTTTACTAGTTTGAAGTTTCTTAGGTTCAGGGGCACTCTCCAATTCCATCTGTTTTTCTACTGTTCCAAGCAATGGGTAATGATAGGCAGTACTCAAATCAAGAGATCAACTGGAAATATTTCTCCCAGCCCTACCACTTTTGCTAATACCTTTGTCTCAATCCCTCGCCCTACTCACCTGGAAGTTACCTGTCTTCTTGTCATATTTGACCAGATTGTTCTTATCCAGCATCAAGGCAGCAGTGTGAACCAGATCGAGTCGACGCTGGTCTAGCAGGGGATCTCCTTTGAGGTCATCATGAGAGATGCCATAGAGGGTTGGGGACCGAAGCATTCGGATATACAGGTAGGCATAGCCCAGCCAGTTCACCGCATCCTGCAAGAGAGAACTCATAAAGAACTGATGCCCAAATGCAAAGCTCCCATGGGTCATTTATAAATCACTTCCCAACTACCAGGATGTATAATATGTTGTCTTCTATATGGCTATAAAATTTCATTATTAAAAACACAGTCCTTCCTAAGATCTTGGTAACAAGGGGAACTATCAGCCAGAGACCCAAGAAGCTTATGAGACTGCTTAACTGAAGTGGGATGGAGGACAGAGGACCCTGGTTGTTGCTGGCCCACAGCACCACAGGAGTAACCATCCCACGCCTGGCACCTCAGCCTCTATGGAGAAGGCAAGAGGCCCCTTCTCTACCTTTGCATTCTGGACGTTCCCCAGCACGATCTCTGCATTGAGCATATCAGGCAGCTTCGATACCATCTGGCTCTCAATGGGAAGTTGCTGGTTGAGGAGGGACAGGTAGTACTGCAGCTCCCCATGAGAGGTGATAAGGATGCCTTCGCCCTTGGTGTCATACTGGGGCCTTCCAGCGCGTCCAAGCATCTAGAGCAAAGACAGCAAGCCAAGGGCTTCAATTAGATTCTTCTACTTTACAGAACTTGGCCTTCCATTGGTTGTCTTCCTAACATCCTTGCATTTTAGGCACATGATACTTTTCCCCATTGAGAATAAACACAAAGCCTCTGTACCTGCAGAATGTCCAGCGCCCCCAGTTCTGTCCAGCGCCCCTTCTCTGGACTGTACACCTGGGTTCCTTTGATGATGACTGTATGTGCAGGGAGATTCACTCCCCAAGCCAGAGTTGCTGTGGAAACTAAAACCTACAGAGGCAATAACAGAAACAGATCTTACCACCGGAGAGTTAATATCACCAACTTCTCCAGGCAACTTTCCTCAGAACTTCTAGCAGGAATGATGTGGGTCCCCTACTTATCTATCTGACACCAGAATAAAGAGGAAAAGAGTCTTGGGTTCTTCATCCACTAAAGATCTGTTCGTTACTAATAATCTATTCCTCATAATTATGAATAATCTATTCATTTCAAAGTTCTAGAGACACCTACGGGACAAAAGTATAAACCAATTATTAACCAACTTAAGGTTACCAGGCAATTAAAAACAGACTATCCATTGACAGAATAAAGTGTGTCCAGACTCTATGAGACATTGCCTGAAAATATCTGGAGTCACCAAAGTGCCCGCTTTGCTATACTCCTCAGACACTTTCCTAATCTCATTCAACTTCCCTCATGCAATTTATGAGGAGCTGGGAGAGGCAGCACAAAGTTATATTTGCTGTACCTACACCACCAACCTCTGACTGGGGTTACCTGAGTCAGAAACAACACAGTATGGGGCACAAACAGCTGGCATAAGCTTTGACATTCTGTGCTTTGCCCACCCTCACCTGAATGTGTTTATCAGCAAAAAGGTCCTCCACAAGTGTCCGATCAACTCTGGTCATGCCTGCATGATGAATAGCAAACCCATAGGGCAGCAGATCTTTCAACTCCAGGTTCTAAGAAAGAGAACAGGTGATGAGGGGAGCCTCCCTTTACTCAGGGAGACTCAGAAAATCTCATGAGACTTGGCGCCTCACCTACTACACACAACCACAACCAGACGATCAACCTCAACCCGTATGAAATAACAGTACTATAGTGCAGTCCCAGAGGATTGTCTGGACAACCTCAGATTGAGCTACCAGGCAGGAATGAGAGAATAGGGCCTGTTCCCCTCACCTTGCACTGCTCAGCTTCCGTCCGAAGGACCTCTGTGGAGGCTGAGCCTTCTCTCAGAAAGAGACCCAGAGTGTCCTTCTCCAGGCACATGTCTCGGATGGCCCTGGCCGTCTTCCCAGTCTCTTTCCGGGAGTGGACAAACACAAGCACCTAAAGAGAAACCGTGATTTGCCACAGCACCAAAAGCAACTCCCACAGCCCAGGGGAAACAGCAGCAGGAAGCAGAGGCTGTACCAATGGCTGTATTACCATAAGAATAAGATTCAGGTCTTGAAGAGGAACAATGCAGGACTGTGTACTGGCTCAAAAGAAACCTGAACAGGACCAGCAAGACCCTAAAGAAATAAACCTACCAAGTATAGTGCTAGAGCCCTGCAACTAGGAATCTAAATAATCCTTTGTACCCTATCTATAACAGCAAGTTGAAATATACAACAAATACATATTCAGGAATTTCAATTAGGAAGTTGTGTTCAGGTGCCTAACAAGATTCCAAGCCACCTGAAGAACACATCTGCAAAGTAACAGCTAAAATATTACATGAAATAGGCACTTTTAAAAAGGACTGAGGAAATAAATATCAGTATGAAAACAGTACTGTTTGGCAGGACATGAAGTCCTCCAAATACTTCGTGCAAAGAAAAGATCTCTCTCATTTTAATTATGAAAGGACATTTGAGGGCCTCCCCAGTGGCGCAGTGGTTAAGCGCTGCGTTGTGGAGCTGTTGGCAGCGGCGACGCAAGTTCGACACCCAGCCGGAGAGATTCCCACATGGCGCGGCAGACCTCTCCTGCCTCGCCCGCTGCTCCCCTCAGCAGTGTGTTTCTGTCGCGCTGCCTAGTCTGCTCCCCACTCTGTCTCTGGTGAACCCTCTCACCGTCCCACGCCTCAGGCCTGTACCCCAGCCTGTATGCATAAATAAATCTTTAAAAAAAAAAAGGACATTTGATACTGTAGACAGACTGATCACCTGAACCTAGGGGTATTTTGGGGGAAGATTTTCAATTACAAGTTCAATTTCTTTAATGGTTACAGGACTATTTAGGTTACCTATTTCATGTAAACTGTGTTTTGGTAGTTGGATGGCCCATTTCTTCTAAGTTGTCAAATGTGAGAGTATAAAGTTGTTTATACAACGCTTTGCTTGTCCTTTCAATGGCTAACTGTTCTATAATAATACATTATCATTCATATTGGAGTTCCTATGTGTCTTCTCTCTTTTTATCCTCCTCAATCTTATCAGTAAGTCAAAAATTCAGAAAAATAGGGTTCAAGAATAAGAAAGAACCATTGACAAACCTGATTTTTTCCAGCGTGTTCCATGATTTTCTCATAGACTATTTCATTCATGATCTGGAAACGCTTGATAGCTTTCTTCTCTGTGATGCCCACGTAAGTCTGTTCCAGAGGCACTGGGCGGAAGCTAAAAGTTCAAATTAGACAAATGAGGTTTCTGGTACAGAACACTGAGGAAATAAACTACTCTGGGAGTGACATTCTTTTTGTATTCACTTATCAAAACTCAAGGACCTTCTAAAACCCAATTCAACTCCTAAAAATGGGGAAGGGCAGCAGGAAGTTCACCCTGGTTAAACTTTCCAGTCTTCTCTACTACCTGTTGTCAAAGTAGAAGAGGCCCTTGGCAGGATCGACCCGTAGAAAGGTGGCCACATCTTCATAGTTAGGGAGGGTAGCGCTAAGACCTATGAGTCGGACGTCCTCTTGGGTCATCTCAATGTTTCGGATGGCCCTGGCCACCAACGCTTCTAAGACAGGACCTCTGTCATCATGGAGAAGATGGATCTCATCCTAAGAAATGGGTGTGCAGAAAATTACATGGGGGACTAGAAAAATGTCGTCCCCTTCCCTGAGAGTAGCTCCATTTTGTAGGCATATAAAGTAATATGCCCAGCAAAAAAGATAAGAAATGGGACCCCAAACCAGAGAAACAAAGGATGAATAATCACCAAGAAATACCCAAGAAATAAATGCTGACTATGAGCTGCTCTGCTACATTCAGTGAAATAAAATGCTTTGTTATAAGTACTCACAGCTGCCATTACAGCATAAAAGCAGTTGCAACTGATACGTTAACAAGTGGGTATGTCCATTTCCCAATACAACAACAGTAGTCACAGGTTATCAACTCCTGGTGCTACAACACTGAAAACCAACATGTAAGGTTTCCTTTCTGCTTTCCCAGATGACTTAAGCTATACTCAGACTCACCATTATTCCTTCCCAGGTATTTCTCCATATAAGGAATAAAGTACCCTGATCCCTTATTTACCCCTCTGAGAATGGACTATTTATTAATAACGTCCTTTAACATTCCGGGTGCCCACAATTAGTTTTTTGGTTTTCCGTTTATGTTTATTTCAAAAATATTTCAGTTATAAGAGAATAAAGAATAAAATGGTAACCCCACACATCTATTGTGAAAGGTTTCAGTTAGGCAGAAATTCCCATTTAAAAGTAACAGCAACACTGACAGCAAAACACTGTCATGACAAAGGTCAGGGACTAGAGAAAAGGTTCTGAAGAAATGTTTAGCATTAAAACAAGCAAATCCTTCTTGAACAGGACTGTCCCTCCATCCCCACAAGCACCCCAGGCTCACCAGAATGATGAGTCGCACCAGCTGCGTGTACGTGCGCTCCCCACCCTTGCGTGTAATGATGTCCCACTTTTCAGGGGTACAGACAATGATTTGGGTGGCACTGATCTCCTCCTTGCACAGCTGGTGGTCACCAGTCAATTCTGCAACAGTGATGCCATATGTGGCCAGGCGCTGGGCAAAGGAAAGGGCAAAGCAAGTAAGAATGCAAGAAGGGTGCCCTGACCCCACACTATCTGTCTGGGAAGTTTGAGTGTAGGGTAACTGAAAGCAGTATCAACCCATAGGTTAACAGTAGGTGAATCAGGTCAATCTTACAAATATGTTTTTCTAAAACAAATCCAAGTTTACTTCAGGCAAATGATGGAGGCAAAGAATCTCTGAGGGTTTCGTACAGAACCCAGAATAAGACCAACACCCTGTATCAACCACACACGTGAGTGTTTTATAAATATGTCAATAATGTAAATGATACCAACTGCAGAAAAGTGCTATGGAGAAGATGAAAGAAAGATGGTAAAACTCCCTATAAAAGCTCAACACAGGTCCAGAACATTCTTACTTTGCAAAAACTCTGAAACTGGCTCAAGTTTATCTTTGAAGTGGGCAGAAAAACACCACATAAGACATCCCAGAGATGCCCTAATACAGCAGCAGTGATGTGTGAGACCTGGTCTTACTACTTCAACAGCTGTACCCAGTATTTTCTGGAGGAAAAGCTCTATCCCTTTACCTTTCCAAAACTGCCCACCATCTCCTGCACCAGAGACCGCATGGGAGCGATGTAGATGATCTTGAAGTCATCCACGTTGATAGTGCCATCCATGTTAATGTGTTTCCCTATCTCTCGGAGCATACACATCAAGGCTACGTTGGTCTTACCAGCACCCTAAGGAGAGTTTAAAGGCGAGAAAGACGGTTTTCCTGGTTAATGTTGTGAGGCTTTTCATCAAGAGAGAATAGTCCATGTCCTAGGAATTTTATGCTATCACTCAACATCTCTTAGATCAAAGAATAAAAGGTTGGAGGTAGAAGTAGAGATGAAGAACAAGCTTGCCACCAAAATCATTCATTTTATTTCACACCACAAGGAAAAAAGCAGCCAGGGCAATGCTTACAGTAGGAGCACACAACAGCAGGTTCTCGTCTGTCTCCAGAGCAGCCCGGTAGAGTTTACTCTGAATCCGATTCAGTGTTTTGAAGCCCTCAAATCCAGCCTGGGCATACTTTGGCAGTTTCTCCACTGGAAGTAGTTGCTAAAAGGAAGAAACATCATTCACGTCACATTGGCAATGCCCTTGAGCAGACTGTCAGTTTTTGCACAACTGCCAGGACAGCATTTCCTGGCCCCTCCCGAGTAACTCTCCAGACCAGAGAGATCAATATTGTCTCCTGGGCTCAAAATCAAAACAGGAAAACCCTGCAGCAGCTTCATTTCTGGAATACACTATTTATGACAGAAGGACACATTTTGGTCAGTGGGTTGAAACTGGAGGGGAGGTAAATGGAACACAGAACTGAGAAAAGCAATTTACTCACTTCTTCTGAGCCAAAGGGCTTGGGCTTCAGAGCAGGCACATGCACCTCTTCATAGCCCTTGCGTTGGCGACGGAAGGAACCATCAGGAAGTTGACAACGTTTATTGGCCATAAAGTGGCTCCCTTGGGTAAAAACCAAGTCCTCTAAATCCAGAACCTGCCGGGGAGCTAATGCCTGGAAGTTTGACAAAAACACAAAGGAAGTGAGCAGGCTAAGCAAATGAGTTCTCCATCCACCACAGCCTTGGCAACAGCCCTGATACTGACCTCTCCACCCTGGTCTAGATCCATGGTTTCCAGATCTGTGTCCATTCGGGACTGACGGACTCGCTCTCTCCGGATCCTTTCCTCCTGTAAAGGGAAGAGATAAAATAAATAGTAATGCTTTATTACATTCCAGGGTATTCCTGTCCTCTTCAGTCTCTGCTTAGCTGAGCTTAACTCACAAGGGCTAACAAGTAAGTCCTAAAACAGAAAGAGAGACATTTACATTCAGACACTTGTCACAGGGACCAGCAGAATGATGAAAACAAGCAAACAGATTTAAAGGGACAATGTAGCATGCAGGAACGTCAAAAGTAGACATCCAACAATTTGGCATCAAGGGGTATCCCTGAGAAGTATGGGTTCTTTGTCAGCAAGTAGGTGTTCCAAACCTGTATTTGCCATCCCATGGCCTTCAACAAATGCCATGATTTATTATGAATAAACGCCACAGGGCCCCATGGAGCTGGTAGAGAGAGCATCAGGCGAGCAGTCTCTTGACCAGACCAATGTGCATGTGTTGATTCTAATCCACACCCATTGACAAACCTCTAAGATTTCAGAGGAAACACTTTACTTCTTCAACTCCCTCTTTTAGTAGGAATTTAGCTTCCTGCCGTCATCTTATAGCCAATGTCTCTTTTCTGAAGAAAACGCTCTGGGGCTCAGTAATCAAACAGATAAACCAACCCAGTCCTTACCCGGATCAGATCCTCCTTCTCAGTTTCCTGGAGCTGGTACAGGAACTTAGAAAGCTCTGGATCAGCTTCCATCTTTCCCATGATTCTTTCCTTTTCACCCACACTTTGTGCACTGGCCAGTAAGGTACAGTATAAAACTGCCAATGGTAAAAGGAATTAAGTGAAGGTGAGAGGGGGAGCAGTGAAATAACAATTAGCCATCAATCAATGAAATTTTGCCATTAGTGACAACATGATGGACCTTGAGAGGATTTTGCTAAATGAAATAAGGAGAAAGACAAGTATGAAAATAAGATTTCATGCATTTTTAGTAAAAAAAGAAAAGAAAAATAAACACAACTATTAGACACTGACAACAGAATGGTGATTACCAGAAGGGAAGGATATGGGGAGGCAATGTGCAGGAAGGAGCAACAGATTGGTGGGAGCTGGTGACTGGACATTTTGTGGAGGGTACAGTGAGAAATGTAATCTTGGAAGCTACACAGTGTTATAAATTAATGTTACCTGAATAAGAAAATACAAAATCAAAAAAACAACCTTCAACCGCATAGTGGAAAGAAAAATGAAACCAGTGCTAAAGACTGAGAGCAACAGTCTCTGCCATGCCACATGCCACAGAGGGCCCACCATATACTCACTCATCATGCGGTGCTGCCGCAACACTTTAATGAAATCAAAAGTGTTGAAACCAAGGAGCAGAACCAGCTGGTTCTCACATTCTCGATCATCACTGGCCGTCTACGGAGAGAAGTTAACACCTCAATTAAGGACACAGCCATCTGCTTCATACACTGTTGCATCTGCTCAGAGACACACTGACCACAGAAATATTATTTTGGCCATACCTTCAAAATCTCTAACACTTCATCTGCCTTCTTCTGTGACACTATGGCATCATCATAGAATCGACTGAGCTGTCGCTGGAGCCAAAACGCATCAATATCCCGAGGGTGCAAATCCTTCTTCTTAGAGCTCATCAGTTCACCAGATGCCACGAGCTACAAAAGTAACCAAGCACTGAGCTCACCATGTCTCTGCCGTCAGTGCCTCCTCCTCATCCTGTAACTAAGTTCTACTTGTCACCTTCCTTTTGAAAATTTTCCAGAAGGGAAAAATTACTCTGCTTTATTACATTCGGAGCACACAAAACTAGGGTGTCACCAATACAAGCCTTTGGGAAAAGGATGACTGATGAAATCTTAACAAAATTCAGACACTTAATGTTTATTACGGATCACTAATTAATGTGGCTCAGTAAACATGAAGCAGGACCTACGCGTGGGCAAGAAATGACCTGGCCTTGCGGCACTGGGAAAGACTAAACTGTACTTACGTTAGCTGAGAGTGTGCAGCGCACGACGGCCTCGTCCCCTTCCATGTCATCATCAGACGCCTCTTCTCGAACCTCCCCATATACATCTTCATCACCTTCCTGTGGAAATGACCCAAACCCCAACTCATGATCTGCAGCTAATCCTGGCATCACCACAAAACCGCTCCCTTAGTCACTTAAAGTTAGTTCCATGGGTAGATCAATGGCTCTGGGGTGAAACCAATAGTTTATTGGAACCAGGGTCAACCTTATTCCAGGACTACATTTAATTGGATGACCTCATGACTCTCAGTCCACTTGGACTGAATTCATTAGATGCTTCTACTCTTTTTGCTTCACGTGTTAGGCTGCCACAAAGGCAACCAACTACATCATAAACTCCCTATGTACAATCAAAAAATGAAAAACAAACAAACAAACAAAAAATCCAGCTATTAGCCAATAGGAGAGAAGAGCTATACAGAAGCATGCCTGGGAAAGCCCACAGTGATCCAGAAAGGTAAAGGCTACACTTAGCTTGCTCATCACTTGCTCACACTTGCTCACATGTATACTTAGCATGGTGCCTTCTTAAAAGCAAGTACTTAATAAGCATTGTGAAATAACTGTACTGCAAAGAGCAAAGCATTCTTTTAGGTTGTCGTTAAACTTATAAAATCTCATTAGTTATACCAAAGGAAGGGGCTTAGCAGTCATCTACTTCAATCACCTCATCTGACTGATGGTGAAACTGAGGCAAAATGACCTGCCCAAGATACAGGACTAAAATTCAGACCTCTTGGCTTGCAATTTGACTTTTTTGTGCTGCCCCTCCTTCTTATCCTAGTATAATATTCCAGAGTCAGCATTTTTTCTTTCAGGAGAAAAGGAAACACACACAGTGAGATTCCCAAGGCAAACTGGCAAGTTTTTTCAAGTGCCCCACTTATTCCCATTTAGTAATATTCAGGAATTTCTGATTAGATGGGGAACATTAACCTCAGTGGCGGCTGCAACTATTAATTAAATAACCATGTACAAAATATGCCTGTGCTTTTAAGCAAATATACATTCTTTTCAAACTGGCAGCAGCACATGGTACTGGAAAGTGGGAAATTACGAGACTTTAAATCTATCCATGAAGGATATAGTCCATGACCCACAGCGGATGCCTGAAACTGTGGGTAGTAATAAACCTACATAAGTTGTTTTTCCCTACACATGTATACCTATGAAAAAATGTAATTTATAAATTAGGCATAATAAGAAATTAACAATAAAAAAGCACAATTATAAACAAGATGCTGTTATAAAGGTTATGTGAATGTGGTCTCTCTACATATCTTACTGCATATAATATTTCATATGTAACTGATGATGGAAATTGAAACTGCAGATAAGAGGGAATTATTGTAACTTTAAAATCCAGTAGAACACAGCAGCATACACCCCAATGAAGTTACACAGTTTACTTTATCTTTTGTCTTTCTCTCTTTGTTTTTGCTGACCCACTGGGTATATTTCAAATTACATTAACTTGTACTTATTAATTTAAATTTACTTTATAAAACCTAAAGAGAACCATAAATATTTTTTAGCAAAGTAATATTTATGCCCCGAATTTAACACATACAACACCATAAAATTTATTTGGCTTCTTAGGGAGCTTTTAATACCCTAGAATGGTCCCCTCACCTTAACAATTCCAAAAATCAATAAATTAGGTTCACCTGCTTCATCACTTACCTCCTCATCAGACTCAAACTGTACATTCACACCATATGTCTCATCAATATTGTCATCTGTAACAATAAGGGAACAGAAAAAGCAGACAGTGACTGATTAGTGAAATAAGGCATTATGGAGCTCATTTCCTTCCCAATTGTCTGACTTGTCTCTCCTCAGGATAGATCTATATTCTAAGGACTCACAAAGACACTTGGATGATCAACAGAAAAGAACCACCACCCAGCCTTCTCCAACCTGCAATCTTGGATATGGCCTTGCTCATGTTGTTCAACCACTTGAGCCACACGCTTCCACTCCCAACTCTGCCCAAGTTATGGCACATGTATTAGACAACAGAAGGGTCTCAGTGAGAAGTGGCTGCTGGAATGTAGGGTTTCTGGAGTCCATCAATATGACTCTTCAATAAACATCAAACAGAGTGTAGGAACTGACACTTCAGACATTTTAAGGACCTATGCTAGAAGATCATGTTTAGGAGTCAACAAGCAATCAACATAATCAGAACATAAAGATTTCATTTACCCATATTCTGGATTTCCTTGTCTCCACCATAGTCTGTGATCTTTTTGCCCAAGTTCACCAACACATGGTATCTGGTATCATCTGTCTGACCCAGCAGTAGGTCAATCTCCTTTCGCCTTTCCTTGTCCCGAAGCTTTTCATTCTTTAGGACAGCTAGAACTTCATCAGCTGCCCCACAAAGGATATCACGTGGCTGGTGGCAAAAACAAAAGCAGAAAAAACACATCTAGAACAATAACACACAGAGTATCACTGACCAGCTTTACACGACAACAGGCTGTTAAAGGGAGTCATACCAGGTTCTGACCGTTTTCATTACTACTAATAAAAAATGCTACCAACAATTACACAATGTACGGAAGACTCATCTGGTTTTAAAAAGATTAGGCAGGTGGTCTCAGGAAGCAGGAAGACACGGCTTCCACATAGTGTGCATGTCTCTAAGTGATAGAGCACTCGGCAATCCTCCTCAAGCCTGCAAACTTCTGGTAATTCTTTGTTCTCACCTCCTCTAGCACCCACTTCACTAGAATATATCAGAGGCTCATAAAGATCACACACATATACTGCTCAAGAGCACAGATTCTGGATATAGACTGCTGTGTTAATATCTGGCTCTTGGAAATACTCTGTGACTTGGAAAAACAATTATTCTGTGCCTAACATCTCTGTTCTGTAAAATGAAAAGAAGTACTAATAGCACCTACTCACAGAGTTAGTGCTTGTGAGGCTTGAAAGAGACATGTAAAGTGCTATTCCACAGAAATAAGTGTTCAGTAAACAGCAGCCACTTCTGCAAAATGGTATAGCCTACACAGGAAAATTCAGGGATGAGATTCTTCTGCGATCCCATACTCTCCAAAAAAACATGGTCTCACCCTTTGGCTGCCTCACCTGGTCCCCAAGTGCAGCCTGGATGAAGCTGAGCAGCACCTCATAGGTCTCCCGGGTCTCTTTAGTCTTTGGCTTATAGATGATGCCCACCATCTCATCAATGCCCTCCGACAGGAGAGTATAACCCTTCATCTTGTTGATATCATGCCGGTCCTCATCACGCTTTCTTCGCCTAATGGACAGAGTGTGATATTTAATAGCAGAGCCTTCCCTCCCAAAGGCAAGACTAACTCAAGCCCATCCTCATCTCCTTCTCAGCTTCATGGCACACACGTAATATGTAAAAACATGAATCTATACATAAGCAAATATTTCCTACTTGACATCATCATTAGCAGTAGCCTTTATGAGAATACAGTAACAGAAAGGTAATCCCCCACCATCCTCTCACTAGATGAATACAATAAGACATCCTCTTCATTCACTTAAAAAAGGCAACCCTTTTTACTCTGAATGACAATATTGTACAATCAGATATTGACTAGTTTTTCACCCCTCAGACACATTATCCTTTTTAACCCAGAGAAAGTTCCTTTGGAGACCTGGACACTTTGAAGTTCCAAAGGAATTCACTGTCACTGAAGTCCAACAAATTCTAACAAAACTAGAAAACTAGTCCTACTGCAATGTGGAGTACAATAATGTATTAACTGATTTCAAATATAAATACTTCAATCATATCTGGGCCTACAAATAATTGAGACTTCGTCATGGAAGGAAGAACAGATGGATCAGGGTTAAAAGATGATGATGAGAAAAAAAAAGATAATAGTGAGATAAAGTTGAATGAATTTTTTTTTTAAAAAGATTTATCTATTTATACAAGCTGGGGTATAGGCCAGAGGCGCAGGGCGGCGAGAGGGCTCACCAGAGACAGAGCGGGGAGCAGAACAGGCAGATCAGAAATACACTGCCGAAGGGAGCAGTGGGAGAGGCAGGAGAGGTCCGCCCCGCCATGTGGGACTCTCCCCGGCTGGGTGTCGAACTCGCATCGTGAGCTGCGAGTAAATTTTTTTTTTTAAGTTTTGAAATAGATCTTCCCAAACGGAAAAAACCTAACCAGCAAACAAACTCTTTCATACTATGGATGCTTGAATGCTTGGGTATAACAACAAAACGAGATGAAGTGGGCAATAGCATAAGATAGAAGGAGAAGTGAAAAGTTAGTAATAGAAGAATGAGGAAAAAAAAGTTACTGAAACAAGAGCATAGCAAGAGTCTGGAAAATACCACGAAAAAATTAAGATCTCGCTACCATATCTACCAGAAAAACATATGTTAGAAAAAGGTCTAAATGTGATTTTTCTACTTGTGATACACTTGTTAAGACTAAAGAACCTTTTAACTATCACTGCGTTTATCATACTAAATTTTACGTCACTGATGTCTCATTTTGCACCATACATTTCAGCAAAAATGCTGCTAAAATGCTTAAGAGGAAGATGAACTTTGAATATGAAGCTTATCATTTTCTCCTTGTACTTACTTGGCTCTTCTTTCCTCCTGCAACTGTGGTTTGGTCCGTTGAGCTTTATCTCCCATTCGGGTGCCCTCCAGTTTTCCAACCAGGGACAACACCTCTCCTGTGGGTTCATCTCGGCGGGTTCGGTCAATGAGAGAGCGGTCAGCTTGGAGGACAAGATTTGAGTTCTGAAAAGATTACAGAATTATGGAAGCTCTGGCATAAACAGGGCCGAGTCCTCTAACACAGAGACCAAAAAAGGAAGAACCAGAGTAACTAAGTGCTAATAATCATTTGTCCAAATAAAAAGATATTTTCCCTAAGAAGAAATAGCACTGAGCTATTTCTACACATAAGGGCAGAATTAAATCCTGTAGCCAATTGAAACAACTAAACAATCCTCCTAACACTCCCCAAAATAAGCACACCTGGGAAAAGCTGGATGTCTTGGGGGAGAAAGGAATGGTTGGGCAAATGGTAGAACACAGATTAACTGGTGATAACATCATGGTGAGTCCTTAGGGCAAGTTAGGGTTCATTAGGCAGCTTCAGGGACAGTGCAGGCAGGGGCTTTGGAAGAGTTAAAAAAAGCATCTGAGATAAAGGCAGAGAAATCCAGGAGGTCTAATGAGAGTAGTAAATTTTAAGGCTAAAATTTGAGGCTAATTGGAATAGTAAATTTTAGGAGACCTTGGACAGGGGAGATAAAAGGAGACATTCTAAGATAAGAGGTGGGAAAATGGGCACATCTGCCTGGAATATAGACACTAGGAGTAAGAGCCAATCACAAAATAGGATGATGAAATTTTTAGAATAAAGGGGGTGGGAGGTTTAAATACCCCTAGATACAAGCCCACAACAGCTTCCTTGACCCTCCCAATTACCTTGGAGTCCTTACTTTCTTCCTTTAAATAAACTTTACTTTCTTAAACAAAGTTTGCTTCTCACTGCTTACTAATCTAAAATGTCTGCAAATTCCTTTTGACAGCTTTGTGGGACAAGAACCTGTGGTGGTTCAAGGTCTAAATTAACAGCTCACACCGGGGTCAATGGGCTTCAAGTTGTTGACTTATCTCGTTATATAAGTGGAGGGGGGTGTCCCAATTCTCCCACGGTCCCAATACTTATTTCTCCTGTTATGTCTCCCAGTGCTCCGGGGGGGGGGGTGTGTGTGTGGGTGTGGGTTAAGGTCTAATCCTTCACGAGTATAGCGCCGGGGGCCAGGGAACAATCCCTGATATCAGAGCTCTTTGCCCATTCAGCTTGCCCCAGGCCCCACTGGACTTAGTGACAGATCGTGTACCCCCACCTTCTCCTCGATGATTTCCCGCCCCCTTTCGCCGTTCTACAGGCCTTCAGACTGTGACTGCCCTCAGCCTCCTGCCCACCCCTAGGCTCCCCAGACCGGAGTTCTTCCCAGCCCACACGCACCGCCTTGTACTCGTACTGCAGGCTACGGGCGGTCACATCCGCCATGGCTGCGGCTGCTCGGGGCGCTCAGAGCTCTCTCCCGGACACCGCACGCTGCGAACGGCCGCCAAAGTACTCCGCAGCCGAGCGACAACGACGCAGAACAGACGTGCAGGAAGCAGAAGAGCGAGCCTCCTTCCGTTTCCGGTTCGCGCACCGGAAGCTGGGGCGGGTAGCGTCTCCCGCGAGTACACACTGCTTCCTGCGGCCTGGTCTTCGCTGACTAGGTCGGGCCGGCGCTTAGTGGTTTCCGGATCCCAGGATCCATAGTCTTTAGGCTTTCGCTTGGGAGTCACGGCCCATACTTTCCCCCCATCTCGGCCCCGGCCTTGGGACCGCAGAGTCTCCACATCGTAACGAAACGTACGCGTACTTAACTCGCGGTGCCTAGCGCTCTTCTGCTTGCTGCTTCTGGTAAGGTCTGTAATTTAACCGTGTGTCTGTATGTCTCCGTCCGAGAGGCACAGTTTAATCTGTGGATTTGTATGAGAGAGACAGAGACAGTTCCTACCTGAGAAGGCTGCGGCCCAGAGGCCATTGTCAAACTGAAGGTGTGTGTAGGAAGGGGAAAGTTGTAATTTAGGAAACAACATGACAGCGACAGCTGTGTGTCCCACTCGAGGAAAGGGACAGCGTTTACCTCAGGGATGGAAGTTGTTCCGCTGGGGGAACCTTCATGGGTTTTCTTGTTGAAATGAGTGCGGCTGGGAGTCTTAGGGTGACTGGCAATTCAAGGAGAAAACTACAGTGCAGAAGGAAAGAGGAGTAGGAATTAGAGGCAGGTGGGTAGGGAGGGGAAGAGAAAGATATCCAGGAAACTCTGGAAGATGACAATCAGCCGGGGCCGAAAAGAGCCATAAGCAAAGAAAAATTTCCTTTCCCAGAGAGTGGCAGATACACCTTTAGGTAGTGACTTTTTTTTTTAAGTATATGTTTTTTCAGACTTTTTTTTTTAAAGATTTATTTATTTATACATACAAGCTGGGGTACAGGCCAGAGGCGTGGGGCAGCGAGAGGGTTCACCAGAGACAGAGGGGGGAGCAGAACAGGCAGATCAGAAATACACTGCTGAGGGGAGCAGCGGGCGAGGCAGGAGAGGTCTTCAGCGCCATGTGGATTCTCCCCCGCTGGGTGTGGAACTCGCCACAGCTCATCGCTCAACCGCTGCGCCACCAGGGAGGCCCTAGGTAGTGACTTTTAATTGGTTTTTTTAAGTTGCTGCCCATATGACCTTTGCAGGGTTCTCCGTTCATTTATTCAAATCATTTACACACTGTTGTGGTACTCAAGAAGATGAAGGAATAGAGATGGTGTCCAGGGAAAGTTGGGATGGAATGGGATAGGTTGTACAAGACAAGACCCAGAACTAAGGAAGAATTCAGTGAAAGCAAGACATTTGTACAAGAGTTAATGGGGGAAATGTATCCCTGAGAATTCTCACACTCCTGCCAGTAGGGAGATGTGCTTGTCTTCAAAACATGTAGTGTGAGGCTTGAGTCAGTTTATTATAAGATTAAAAGAAATAGGGCCTCCCTGGTGACCTTGGGATTAACTGTCAGCACTATCACCACTACAGCCTGAGTTCAGGCTGGGGAGCTAACCCCCAATGCGCAGCAGAGCTCCTGTCTCACCTGCTGCTCCCCTCAGCAGTGTATTTCAGTAAATCTACCTGCTCTGCTCCCCATTCTCTCTTTAGTGAATCTTCTCACCCCCGCACCTCTGACCTACACCCCAGTTCATGCAAAAAAAAGTAGAATTTAATAAAAAAATTAAAAGATATAAACATGAATCAGTGGGCTAGAATTGAGAATTCAGAAATAAACTCATATTTATGGGCAATTGAGTTTTCCTCTTTTAGTTCTTTCTCCTTTTCCTAACTACTCACCCTCTTCCCAGATGCCCAGCTTATGTTTTAGACCTGACCAGATCCAAGTTATACTGGAAGAAAGACATTTGCTGCTGGCTTGGCAAGCATGTGCCCTGGAGCAGACTGGGAGATAATGTGTTATGGATAAAACACAGGCCTATAATGCCATCATTGGACAAGTAGTTGAGCATCTGCTTTGTGCCAGGACCATAGAGTGGACAAAAGTTTCTCTGCCAGTGCCAAGCAAGCCTTCACTGCTTCTACAAAGGTTTACTGATGACCATGTGCTGCATGAGAAGCCGGCATATTAGGACCAACCCTTAGGAAGCTGCAGCTTTCCAGGAAAGCGGCAATTATCTGGGGTATGAAGTGCAGGACAGAGAAGTACTGTGCCATGAGAGCCCACAGAAGTGCACCTGAATGCTACCAGGGAGACAAGGCAGCTTCCAGGAGAGAGCGCCTGGGGCAAGGATGAAGGGGCCCTGAGCTGGGTTTTCAAGGCCTTGTTGGGATAGGTGTGTGAAGGAGATGGGGGTCAGTCAGAAGCAGCTGAATATATAGGACTTTAGAAGACAGAAACCCTGGCTTGGGCCTGGCAACCCTAACTGTAGGACAACTCTAGCACTATAAGTACTTGTAGGACTGCTGTGGCAATTTTGGGAAGTAATATTTATCCTTTCTCTTACTTTTCCTGCTCTCTATTACAACACTGTGTTCATGGATATTGTAGACAAAACAATTTTGTAAAGTACTGGAGGCATTAAATATACCATTGAAATAGCTGCTTAAGAAATCAAATTGTAATAAAAAACCTTTGTAGACTATATAATTACATTTTGAATCTTTCAGTGTAAATAAAAGCTCTCTATTTCTGTGTGTTTATAACCAAACAACTAGAAAAAGCAAACACAGCAGTTGCATTTAAAATGCTGAATGTCATCAGGGCCACAAGGGGGTGTCATGAGAGATCAGAGAAACCACTTGTGATTAGGCAAGTGAAGCATTGCCTTTGTGAGGTAAAGACTGGCTGGGATTTCAGTACAGGTAGAGGTAGGAGAGATCTCAGGGGTACAAAAAAGGAAAAGCATGAAGGTGGGAAGACAGAAGCATGTCTCAGAAAAGTTCGTAGCTCAACCCAGCTGAATGTGGAGCAAGGGGTTGAGTCTCAGCACCATGAAGCTGTCCTCAGCCCCTGCAGCACAGGTTCGATCCTTGGCCAGGGATGGCACAGCAGACCTCTCCTGTCTTGCCGTTGCTCCCTTCAGAAGTGTATTTCATCTCTAGAGGGCTGGTCCCTCTAGGTGACCCTTTCTCTTTCTCCCACTATTTGGACTCTTGAGTCATTTCTTTCTCTGTTCCATACCATTTCCAACCTTGCCACCCCGCGAGGCTACAGCAGTGGAGCTTTAAAACAAAACAGCCTCTCCTTTTCTTTGCCGTCAGGTTGTGTGCATTTGACTCCTGTCACCATGTCGTCTCACAAGACTTTCAGGATCAAGCGGTTCCTGGCCAAGAAACAAAAGCAGAACCGTCCCATTCCCCAGTGGATTCGAATGAAAACTGGTAACAAAATCAGATACAACTCCAAGAGGAGACACTGGAGAAGAACCAAGCTGGGTCTGTAGGGAGAGTCACACATGAGATGACAGACATGTTCGTGCTACATCAAGATCACTACCTTCACCACGTCACACTGAAAACATCACTGTTTGGACATGTTTGGAAAGTTATTTTTCTCTATGTATGCTTCTGTACCTAGTAAATTGACTCAGTAATAAAAATGTGGTCTTTGCTGGAAAAAAACAGATCTACTGCACTGCATTATGCTCTCTCTGCTTCCTCTTTGGACCTTTCTCTCATCATAGCGGCTCCGAATCACTGCCTTTTCATCTTCCCCAGCCCCAGATGGCTACATCGTATGGGATCCAGTTCCCGTGCACACAAAGACAAAACATACTCTTAGTGTAAATGCACTTTCGTAGGATCAGTGTGCATAAGAGAGGAGAAGAAGAAAGTTACCCATATCCTTGTGATGTCGTTTTTGGAGTTTATGGGTTTGAGAGCCGGCTCCTTGGCTTCACTCTGGGAGAGGTTTCACCAGAGCTCCCCTTTGGCGGCACGCAGCATATTTCTCCACAACACAGAGACGTTAGATCTGCTTAAACAGGTTTATTAGGAAAAGGGATAGGACAGTAAAGAACACTTGCACAAACACAAGCTGGCAGGAAGAGCTGCCCCTTTGAGGGGGGCAGATTAGGTTTTATCCTCTTCTTTCAGTGGGGAGGGGCTCATCTTGAAGGATGGCTCCTCTGTTGCTGATTTTGAATAAGTTAACTAGAACTTGAAAGGAGACTTGGAGATTCTACAATGGGCTCAATCTCCATATCTTCACCTTTCACTCAGCAGTCTGATACCTGCTGGGCCTTATGCTTTGTAACTTAGGTGCTGGAGCCTAGGGATGTTGATTATCATTGTGCTAATGGCTGTGTTGATTCCTTCTACCCCCACCTCCTGTGTGAGTCAGGTTTGTCTTGTGGTGTCCCTTCCATTAAGTTCTATTTTCTCCATCACTTGTGGGTAAATGTCCAGCCAAACAGGGTTGGCCCAGAGCGCGGCTGCTGAGACCCAAAAGCTGCCACAAGTTCAAGGTAGGGAACCATAGGAAAGGACAGCAGGGGGCCACTCCATTCTAGGATGAAAGGAACAAAATCAAAGTACAAATCAGATGATGACTGCCATTGTCAGCCTCCCCCTGTGTCTCCCATGTCCTGCAAGTCCAAATCTGACAAGCAGGTGTGCCTTTCTCCATGTGTCTCTCAAGCCCCCTGCCTTCTGTGTTGCATAGCTTTACCTGGTCACTCAGCTCCACCCACAGTTAAGTGGGGCCCGGAGTATTGTCCCTACCCCTTTTATGGAGATTTCTCCGCTATAATATTATATATATACTTTTCATTTATGTCTCTGACCCTATACAGTTATTTTTCAGTGATTACACATTCATCTTTTGTAAGCTGCTTTTAAAATGCAGCTTTTGCCTGTTTGTATCGATGCAAACATCTTTTTCCTTAATAAACTCACCATGTACTGCTGAAGGAGAAACTCCACCAAAATATTTCTTAGAGGGATCCCTAAGGGCCCCACACACTGAACCCCAGCATCTGAACCCCATCACTATCACCTCAGTTGGCACCATCTTGAAAATACAAACCTTTCCCTGTTTGTGTCAGTGCTCAGTTTTGAGAATGCATATAGCAAGCACAAACCCAATTGTACAAAGGGCAACATGGTTCCAATAGATGGAGGCCCCAGGAGAAGCTGCAATAAGGCAGTGTTTCTGCATCAAAACTGGTCTTTGCTTCCCTCAGCTCCCACGAGGCCACTTCTAGGCCATGAGTGTGTGAGACCATGGAAGCATGGGGCATCCAGTAGGGTTGTGATATGTACCAGTACAACTTCTTGAAAAGGTGTATATGGGAAGTTTTTCATTTGTTTGTTTGGACTGGGAACAGTGTGCTTTATTAATGGCACATGACAGGGCAGGGCTCCCTAAGCACCTCCCCTACTCCAGGGTGTCTGGGATGGAACTGTGACAGGTCAGGAGATTCTTAGTATGTTGGACCAGTGAGGGAAAGACTCCCCAGTGACTAAGCACCTCTCCCTTCCTCTTGTGCTCTCACTGGGGCTGTAGTCGGGGTTCTTACTCCTTGGACACCATGTGGACCATGAGATCCACTACCCTGGCTGTTGCTGTAACCAAATTCACTGTTATACCAGGGAATGAACTTGACAAAGTGGTCATTGAGAATAGTGCCAGCCCCAGCATTGAAGATAGACTAGGTAAAGGTGTCACTGTTAAAATCACAAGAGACAACCTGGTCCTCAATGTATCCCAGGATGCCCTTGGGGAGGGGGACCTTTTATGCCAGCTTCACTGCCTTCTTGATGTCACCATATTTGGCAACTTTCTCCAGGTGGCAGGTCAGATCCACAACTGATATGTTGGGGGTGGGAACACAGAAGGCCATGACAGCTCCCGTTCAGTTCAGGGATGACCTTGCCCACAGCCTTGGTGGCTCCAGAGGTGCCATTCATCATCTTCTGGTTGTCAGGGTGGCACAGACTACTGTTGTGAGTCCCTCCATAACGCCAAAGTTGTCATGGATGACCTTGGCCGGGGAGCCTTGCAGCTGGTGGTGCAGGAGCACTGCTGATAGTCTTGAGAAGGTTGTTGTAATTCTCATGGTTCTTGCAGGAGCAGAGGGGGCAAAGATGATGACTTTTTCACCTCACCCTTCAAAGCCCTGGCCTCCTCCAGGGCAGTGAAGACACCAGTGTACTCCACACCAGCATTACCCCATTTGACGTTGTCAGGGTCTCACTCCTGGAGATGGGCTTTCCATTCATGACAAGCTTCCTGTTCTCTGCTTTGTGCCATTGAAATTGCTTTGAATAGAATCATGCTAGAACATGTAGATCATGTAATTGAGGTCAGTGAAGGGGTCACAATATCTACTTGGCCAAAGTTAAAAGCAGCCCTGGTGACCAGGCATACCATCCAGCCAAATCTGACCTTCACCATGGTGTGTCCGGGACACACTGGCACTGTCGAGACAGATGGAACAGAGAGCCTAGTTGTTTTTGTTTACTTTTAGTTCTTGTTTTTTTTTTTAATAACCTACATGACACAACCTGTCTTTATTCTACCGTCACACTTGTTTGATAGTTTGGCTGGGTCTAGACTTGGAAACCAATTTCTTTCACAATTTTTAAGGCGTTCATTCTGGTGCCATGTTGGGAAGTCTGGACGCTTTCTTTCTGATCCTGTACATGTGAACTTTTTCTCTTCAGAAGCTTATAGAATCCTGTTTTTCCAGAATGTTCTGAAATTTTATGACAAGGTACCTTGGTGTGGGTTTATTTTCATCCCTGGACTGGGCACTCAGCTTCAGTATGGAAACTCATGCCCCCCAGTTACGGGATACTTATGTCATTCCTTTGACAAAATTTCTTCCTTTACACTTTCTTTTTTTCTGAGATGCCTAATAGTCACACTCTAGACCTACTTGATTGACCCTGTAATTTTTCTCTTTCAGCTCTTTGTGTTTTCACTTTAATTGTAGGATATTTCTTTTAAGTTTATCATTCAGTCTTTCCATGGAATTTTTTGGTATTATCATCTAGCTTTTAGTTTCCAACAAATTCTCCTGGACTCTGCTTTGTTAAAGAGTGTTTATTCTAGTTTCATTGATGAAATATCTTAAGATTTGAGGGTGTTCCTAATTCTTTGGCGAAGCATTATTTTCCCTGCATACTCTATTGCCCTCAAGTTGCTTTGTAACAAATTCAGAATCCATTGTAATATGTAATAATGGTTTGGTTACTTTTGTTTATAATGCTTATAATTACCACATATATAAAGAAAACTAATAACATAGGATCGCCATGAAATATTTTTTAAGATTTTATTTATTTATGCATACAAGATCTGCAATGTAGGCAGAGGTATAGTGGGAGTGAGAGGATTCACCAGAGACAGAGTGGGAAGCAGAACAGGCTAATCTACTGAAACACACTGCTGAGGGGAGCAGCTGGTGAGACAGGAGAGGTCTGCTATGCCATGTGGGTCATCTCCCTGGGCAGGATCAGGTATCAAACAAACATGTTGCAGATAGCTTCATAGTGCTGATACTTAACCCCTTGCACCACCAGGGAGGCCACTAATCACCATGAAATATTTTAGAGTAAAAACAGCAAGTTAAATGGTATTACAGTATTATATATTATTTTTATCCCTATTTTATATTTTATCATGAAAAAATTTTAATCAAAGGAAAATTAAAAGGATTTTATAGTGAACATTATCTCAATTCTAACATTAACATATTACTAACTTTGCTTTATCACATATCCATCCGTCTATCCATTCCTCTAACATTTCATCAGTCCATCTTATTTTTGGATGCATTTCAAAGTAGATCACAGACACCACTTTCCCCTAAATACTTTAGCATAAACATTATTAACAATATTTCAATTACTGTTCTTTTGGAATAAAATTTACAAATAATAAAATATACAGAACTTGTGTGAAATTTCCAAGTTTTGATAAAGGCATATATACCTGTGTAAACTCAAACCCCTACCAATGAATCTCATTGGTACCCCAAAAAGTTTCCTCATGCCCTTCTTGATCAGTCTATCCTCAGGAACAATCTGAGGATCTGATTTTAATCCTATCTGATTTTTTCCCTATAGATTAGTTTAGATAACATTTCAACTTAAAAACCGAAAAAAATTTCACGTAACATTCATACTGTTTTACCATATACAGCACTGTTTTAGGTACTTTATAAATATTAACTCACTTACTCTTCATTTCAACCCTTTGAGGGAGGCAGTATTTTCTCCATTTTACAGACAGAGAACCCAAGATACAAAGTGGCCAAAAAGCCTGCCCAAGTCCTCACAACTAAAGAGAGTGGGGCCCCACAACCTACAGTGTCAGTGACTCATTGGCCTCTGTGTGGCATCTTTCAGACCTATGTAACCTCCAGAATGCTGACACTAGTTATTTTGGACGGAGGATTGAGGATGGTTTCTGTTTTCTTCCATTTACTTACCTGTAGTTTCTTTTTTAGAAAAATATTTGTTTATTTATGCATAAGAGCTGGGGTATAGGCCAGAAGTGTGGGGCAGTGAGAGGATTCAGTAGAGACAGAGTGGGGAGCAGAACAGGCAGTTCGACTGAAGTATACTGCTGAGGGGAGCAGCAGGCGAGACACGAGCAGTCTGCTGTGCCATGTGGGAATCTCCCTGGCTGGGTACCGAACTCATGTTGCAGTGGCTCTGGAAAGCTTCATAGTGCTACAATTTAACCCATCGCGCCACCTGGGAGGCCTGACAGGAATATTTTTAAAGAACTATTGAGGTTTTAGGTATATAAGCAAGAGATGTAATATGTGCTCATTGAAGAAATCTTAGAAACTATAGGTAAAGAGGGCCTCCCTGGTGGCTCAACAGGTTAAGTCTCAGCACTATGAAGCTATCAGCAGCCATTCAATCCCAGCCAGGGGGCTTCCCACATGGCACAGCAGACCTCTCCTGTCTTGCCCACTGCTCCCCTCAGCAGTATATTTCTGTCAATCTGCATGTTCTGCTCCCCACTCTGTCTTGGGTGAATCCTCTCACTCCTCACACCTCTGGCCTATACCCCAGCTTGTATGCATAAATAAATCAATCTTAAAATAAATAAATAAATAAAAATATTCCTGTCATGCCCAACACTATTCTTTCCTAAGTTACACCACCACTCTGGTGTCTGATCTGTGTCCACACTCTCAGCCAAATCCTTGACTTTGCCATAGTGTGTCAAAGTATGCTCCCAAGGATCACCTCCATGTGATCAGTCACTTCAACCAATGAACATGCAGCATCCAGTGTCACAAGAGAACCTCATCTGGTAGTTGAAGGATGTGGACATGGGTGGGTGTGAGGCAGGAAGTGACTCATTTAGCAAGGGTTTCAGAATGTTCACTCTTCTTAAAAATTAAGAATAGAATTTCTCTGAAGTATGGTATGTTTCTTTAAGATGTACTCTGTTGTTTGAAATTATGGATAATAGTGTACTTTAAGGTGTTCAGAAAGATAAAAATCATTTTTCTTTTTCAAAATTTTGTTTTGAAGTAATTCCAAACATATATAACCTTTATCCACATTAACCAATTATTGTATTAACATGTGTTTTTTTCCATTCTCTGTATTTCTCCCTTTAAGGTTTTCTTCTGAAATATTTTAAAGTTGCATACCATGTTCCTTTACTCCTTAGTATTTTACAGTGAATTTTTTAAGAATAAGAACTTTTTTATCTAACAGTAATACCACACTACTTCATATTCCAGTTTTGACAGTTATCTTAATAATGTCTTTTATAACATTGTTTCAATTTCTACAACCAATGCAGAATTATGCATTGCATTGTATTATTTATTTAGATCTGAAGTTATTACTCCTCCTCTCTTCTCAGGTCTTTCTTGACACTGTCACATTGCAAAATAACAATGGTTATTTTGTAAAGTTTGTATTTTTTAATTTTACATTTCCTTACAATATGGGTTATACAGGCTACATGTTTTTGGCAAGAATGTCATATGAGCAATGTGGCTTCCTCTTCAGTGCCTCATACCCGGAAGCATCTGATAGTGATGTTATTTTGATCTTCTGGTTAAGATGGTGAGTGTGAGATCTCTCCTCTGTGAAGTGACTATTCTTCCTTTTTTAATTAATAATTTATGGAGATACTGAATGCATTTCTGACCTGTACTTGCTTGATAAAAATGTTTACATGCATCTTTTTTCCAAAAGTGCATCACTTTATTTTCCTCATAAAGCAGCCATACATTATAAACCTTAAGCATGTGACAGTCACAAGATTTCTTAAGTAAGTCCCAGGGCTTCCATCTTCCTGGGGCTTATAGGTAGAGTAGTCGGGGAATCAAATATGAAAGCTTTCTCCACAACCTCATGTTCCTTTGATGTTTGGATTACTGAACACAAATTCATTGGATAATTTGTCTTCAACATAGTCCATTTCTGCTCCTAAAAGTATTAGCTCTGCTTTCTTTTCCATGAACACTCTAACTCCATCTTTAACAACATCATCAGAATTTCCTTTTGTCTTCGCATATTCCAGAGTATAAGAGAGCCCCTTACAACCCCTGTTGGGAGACCAGTTTTCACACCTATGTGATCAGGCTTATCTGTAAGCAGTTGCTTTATCCTGTCATGTCTTACCCAACACCTTTATCTTACTGCTGGAGGAGTCAGAGTAAGGGCATCCAGGGTGGGTAGCAGCCTCCTTTCTTACCACCTGGACACTGGTACAAAAGAGAGAAGCTGACATCCTTGCCTTTGGGGTGCCTGGGCACTTCAGGCCAGAGCTCGGCCATCTCATCCTCTTTCACTGGACATAGTGGTGCCTTCTGTTTGTGCATTTTTTAATATTTATTTTATTTAAAGGGTTTTTTTTGTATTTATGCATTCAAGAACTGGGGTGTAGGCCAGAGGTGTGGGGGTGGTGAGAGGATTCATCAGAGATAGAGTGGGGAGCAGAACAGGAAGGCTGACTGATGTACACTGCTGAGGGGAGGCAGCAGGCGAGGCAGGAGACGTCTGCTATGCCATGTGGGAATCTCCCTGACTGGGGATTGAACTCATGTTGCAATGGTTGTGGATAGTTTCATAGGCTGAGACTTAATCCGTTGAACCACCAGGGAGGCCCTATTTTATTTAAAGGTTTAAATATTTAAGAAATGTGTAAATGGTTGAAAATCTGTAAAATCACTAAAAGCTTTAAAAAATGTTAATGAAAAAGAAGAAGAAGCAAATAGACTAGATTGTGGAAAGAAAACTCCTCAGTGACGAAGACCAGAACATTAGGGAGAGAGAGAACAAATGGAAAATATATGTATAGTAAATCCTCACTTTACATCAATAGGTTCCTGGAAACAGACTTTAAAAGAAATGACATGTAATAAAACCATTTTTGCCATGGGGTAACTGACATAAATGAGTTAAGTTCAAATGGCATATTTCTGGTCACAAAATCTTCATCAGACTTTTAAATAAAGGCCCCCAATACTTCTAATAGTACGCAATCATTTCTATTCATTCATTCCCCATCCAACTAGTTCAGGGTCTCAGGTGACCAGAGCCTATCCCAGAGGCTCAGGGTACAGGAAAGAACTAACCCTGGTCTGAACACCCTTCCATCTCAGGTCACATCATACATATATATCACACACACACACACACACACACACACACACACACCCATGCTGACTCAGATTGGGACAACTGAAGAAAGCCAATGAACCTCCTGGGCACATCTTTGGGATGTGGGAGGAAACCAGAGTATCTGTAAAAAAACTCAAGAACATGGGGAGAATGACAGTGACCCTGCTGGGAAAGGATTTTTTTTTTTCTCTTCAAAGTTATAATGAAAGGACATTGCACAAAACTAATCTGGTATATACAGCTGAGCTCTCTGCCCAGAACTCTCATTCTGTTCTCACACCTCTCATCGTATCAGGTCCAAATGTACCTTCTATAGCTATTTTTTAAAAAGTGCTCAAATAATTATTGACTGAACGAACTTATCATGACAGACATTGGACATCTGCTTTTATCTTTCAAATCCCTATTTATTTATTTTTCAAAAGATTTATTTATTTATGCATATAAGTTGGAGTACAGGCCAGAGGTGTGGGGCAGCGAGGGGGTTCACCAGAGAGAGAGTGGGGGGCAGATCGATGGAAACACACTGCTGAGGGGAGCAGCAGGCAAGGCAGGAGAGGTATGCTGTGCCATGTAGGAATCTCCCTGGCCGGGCCGCCGCTGCCGACAGCTCCACAGCGCAGGGCCTAACTACTGCACTACCAGGGAGACCCTCAAATCCCTATTTAATCATGAGCATCAATGTGTTGTGCTTCCAACAGGACACATGCTACATCTGAAAATATTGATTGTCTTTCTGAAGAAATGTACCAGAAGTAAACAATATGCATTGACATACTATTGAGATTTATTAAGCGAGAGTGCGCCATTCTATGCATGAGCAGCAATTTTTCTATTAAAAATTACCCTTTACATCGCAATCTTGGCCTGACTGAAAACAAGGCAGCAGCCTCTACTTTCTTTATGTTCAGAACAAAAGCAACATGCAAGTCTGCCCACACACGCCTTCTTTGCCCACCAAGTCTCACAAAATGTCATCAAAGCAAGATAAGGTTTTGAGATAACAAGAAATGTGTTAGATGAAAATCTTGCAGTGGTGAAAAAAATATTTTAAAAAATTGGTGGTTGAGAGAAAGGACTCGTCGTATATTTATTGTATCACAGTTCTTTTGTTTGGTTACCCTGCTCTCTTGCCTCTAGCCACAAACCCAAATATTTTATTTAAGATCTAAATGTTTATTTGCTTATCTGATTCTTGGCTACAGACATAATCTCTGCATCCTCTTGGTCAGGATTCTGTGTGGAGCCTAGACTTGCTTCCTATAAATCATCCCCAACTTCCAAACAGTTTATACAAACAAGAAAGGTACAGTCCTATCCCACCCAAACACTTTTTTTAATGGCTGGAACACCCAATCATTCATTCATTCATTCATTCATTCACTCACTCATTCAAAATCACTTAGCTGGATTTGAGCTAGTTCTAATCACAACAGGAATTGAGCTAGTTCTAATTTTGATCTTGCCCTTATGGGTCTCAGAATTTCATTAGAGAAACCAACAGATAACCAACTGACAGGGATGCCCTTTTATGTGGTGAGTTTTGTAATGTCAACAAAGATGAAAGACATGGAGAAGAGAGAGGTAGGTGACTAAGCCTTGAGCCAGACGCTCTAAATATATGGGCTCACTTAATCTGCACACCAACCTTGAAAGGGAAGGACTTTTATCGTGGTATTTATCAGATGAGGATGCTGAAGTTCTGATCTTTCTCAGTTGGCTGGCTAGTGAGAGACGGGCTCTGAGGCCCGGTGGGTGGAGCTCTTTCTCGGACCTTTCCCCGCTCCTCCTCCAGGCCTCCTCCGCCCGCGCCCCCCCCCCCCCCCCCCCCGCCCCGTCTAAGAAGGGGATCGGACCCACGCGAGGTTGCCCAATTTCTCCCACCTCCTCATTCCTGCTTTCTGCCTGTAGTCCTCCCCTTGATCCAGGTTTGCCACCTGAGACTGCATTTGCCTGAGATCTGGCCTAAAGAAGGTCTCGGTTACCCGCTGGGGCTGCTAAGGCCACTGCGTTAGAAACGATGCCTCCTTCTCAATCCCGAAATGAAATTGGTCATTGGTTAAAATGGTTTTCACAGACAATATCAAACATGCGCTGTAACAGAGTGAATAATAAAAGTAACTTTTAACATGATAACAAGTTTTGACCTATAGGGCGCAGGCCCCACCATTCCCAAGGAGAAGGGGTGGATTCCGGGGGAAAGTTCGCCAACCATCACACCACGAAAGCACTCGGCTTGTGTTTGACATCAGGCGTTCGCTGGGATCGTCTTTGTATGCTCTCCATTTTCGGGAAGGTAGCACCCCACTCTTTGAAACCCCAAACTTGCCGGAGATGAACTTAGCGTGGTCGATGGGTGGTCGGTCCACCCAGGGTATGACCCCAAAAGCCGTGGAAGAGGAAGGCGGCGACAGATGCGGGAGGAGCCGCGAAAAGAGGGCGCTAGCCCGGTTCCAAGGAGGAAGCCCCTTTCTGGTCTCCCGAACCTGGAGGATGCCACATAAATCGAGTCCTGGGTTCAACATCAGCATGGGTGTGCCTGTTTCTTTAGGAAACGTATTATTTGCTCCAATTAAGACACACTAGAGGGGGCCCCCCTAGAGAGGGGCTCCCTAGAGGGGACCTCCCTGGTGGCGCAGCGGTTAAGAGCTGCTGTGGAGCTGCTGTGGAGCTGTCGCAGCGGTGATGCAGTGATGCAAGTTCGATGCCCAGCCAGGGAGAATCCCACATGGCGTGGCAGACCTCTCCTGTCTCGCCAGCTGCTCCCCTCAGCAGTGTATTTCTGTTGATCTGCCTGTTCTGCTCCCCACTCTGTCACTGGTGAACCCTCTCACCACCCCACGCCTCTGGCCTGTACCCCAGCCTGTATGCAAAAATAAATAAATCTTTAAAAAAAAGAAAAAGACACACTAGAACTTTGGGTACACAGCCCATTCGTTCATAAACTGGGTACTGTCCAAATGTTATATTTACGTGAAAATAGTACCTACTCATTGTTAAATAATTCGGGGAAAAGTGTAGAAAGACAAAAGTCACCTGTCATCCATCCCTTCATCCTCAGGAGATTGCTGTAAATATCTTGGAATCCACACTTTAAAACTTTTTTCCTAGGAATATAACACACCTAACGGGATGAAGTAATAGCATGCTGATTTGGAAGCTGATTTTTTTTCACTTAATATGTTATGGCTTATTTTCCATGCTAAGTAATTTTGCAAGTTCTATTTTTATACATGCAGTATGTTTTTATAGGCATATTATGTAATGTCCAAAATGTGAGTTAAGATTTATGTAGATTTAATTTTGGTAAAAATATTGGAAACTTGGGTACACTGCAAGAATGTTTTTACAAAATCTTTTATGGTTTGTGTATCATTTAGGAAATAGCTCCACATATCCATGGGCTCAACTTATCTCAATGATTATAATTATTTTTTTCAGGCATAACCTGCTATTCACTCTAGCAGAGGTAGTCCTCTCAATGTGGTCTCTGCATCCTTTTCCAACATTACCTGAGACAGGTCTAATGATGGCTCCCTCGCTCTCTAACATCATCCAGATGGGTTCACCTAGCTCTTTGAATGTCCTAACATTGCGTCGTCATCCTCCCAGAAGCGGAATCCTTTTAGAGGAGAACAGCGCAGTGGGCCCAAATCTGGTTTTAAGAGTAGGGGTCCCAATGTGTTCCTGTGTAACTGAGGCAGCACAGCCTTGTCTCCAAATGTGAATTAGACAGGCATTTGAGACCAGCGTGGGTAACTTTGGCAGTGACTTTTGCATCTTCTTTTGCCCCTACAGGTCTTATTTTTCTCCCCTCTGCTGCCTGTCCTGAGGCCCTGACCCAGAAGGTCTGCATCACTGGGTTCCCTTGTCCTCTGGCTTCCCATTGATCTCGGCCGATGGGAAGCATCAGCAGGCAATGGAAGGCATGAGAGAATCCAGCTCTCATATTCTGGGGCGTCAGGAGGTTGACTTTGTCCTCTCAACTGACCACTGCCTTTTCTTATCAGATACTCTCCACATAGCTACCTTCTCCAAGTTCTGGTAACAAACCATTCTTCTTCCTCACCGTTTCTCAGCAGTGGGCTCCCTGCTGGACCTGCTCCAGGAACAATAATCACGCCTTGTAGTTTCCACCAAACTCCCAAAACCCCAAACTTTTTTGTCTCTTTACCAGACTCTCCTCAATTACCCAGCATGAATATGCCATTAAATTCGTGGGGATCCTAGCTAATACCACAGGATTAAGGATATTTAAAAAAAAAAAGATTAAATTTTTTTCCTGTATTTTCCTAACTTTTCACCCTGATTATGTTTTGTATTTGAGTTCTTAAATGTTATCAAGAAAGATTATGGGGGCCTCCCTGGTGGTGCAGTGGGTTAAATCTCAGCATTACGAAGCTACCTGCAGCCACTACAGTGCGAGTTCCATCCCTGGCCAGGGAGCTTCCCACATGGAGCCGCAGACCTCTTCTGTCTCGCCCACTGCTCCCCTCAGCAGTATACTTCAGTAGATCTGCCTCTTCTGCTCCCCACTCTGTCTCTGGTGAACCTTCTCACCACCCCATACCTCTGGCCTGCACCCCAGTTCTTGTATGCATAAATAAATAATTTTTTTTAAAAGAGAAAGATTTTGCATGTCTTTTTGTTGAGGTTCATCTTGAGTAACTAGAGTTTCAAGGGGCACTTTTGGGGAAATACTGACAGATACAAATCATGTTACAGATTCCCCAAATCTGTAACATTTATCTCTGGGTGTTGGGTGTAAGAGAGTTTCTCTTCTATTCTTCTCATATGGTATGTGTTTTAACTATGGGCATGTATTATCTTTATAAAAAGATAACTTTCAAAATAAATTTCTGGAGAAATGTGCACATTTTGATACTTAAAAAGCAAAAGTAATTTATTTTTTCTGTAAAAGGCTAGATAGTAAATATTTTAGTGTTTGTCAGTCAAGAAGCAGAATCAAAGATTCAAATAAATGTCAAGAGGCAAATAAATGTCTACAAAATTTTATTGACAAAATTCAAAATAAAACATTAATAATCAAGTGCAATTTTTTTCCGTAATATGAGACTACTAAAGAGAAGAATAGATTAAAAAAAAAAACAAACAGATGTAATGGGGCTTCCCTGGTGGCGTAGGGGTTAAGTTTCAGTGCTATTTCCTCAATGGCCTGAGTTCCATCTCCAGCCAGGGAGCTACCCCATATGGTGCAGCAGACCTCTCCTGTCTCCCCCACTGCTCCCCTCAGCAGTGTATTTCAGTAAATCTGCCTGTTCTGCCCCCCACTCTGTCTCTGGTGAATCCTCTCACCCCATGGACTTCCGGCCTGTACCCCAGTTCTTCTGCAAGATAAGTAAATGAATAACTTAAAAATACATGTCACTCAATTAGGGGTCAGAATCAGTATTTCCTATCATTCAAATTAATTGCACATGTTTATCTGTTAATGCTGATCTGTAATAGAAATACATATTGCTTCTTTCCATATACATAGTTACTGCCAAATAGAGATTACTATTCCACAACCATATGATTTTAATTAAGCATGTTAATTGTTTGGAAGTCATTTATATAATTAGATTCTTTTGATATTTATCTTTTAGTGTATCATTTCACTTGCTGACTAGTCACTTCTTCTTGAAGATTATGTGGAAGATCCTTAGTCGCAAAGCTAAATGAATTTTGAAATATGGAACTGTACTTTCTGACTGATATCTGACAACTGCTGGAACAATAGAGCCCAGAAAATATATCTGCTGAAAATTTATGTGAATGGACATTTTGCTTCTTGTTTTAGCTTTTCACAGCAAAGGAAGGGTAATAAACAGCTAGATTTTACTTGTGACTCAAGCAAATTTTGTTGAAATTATTTCATCATGGTTTGAATTTCATATACAAATGCTATATAAATGTGATTTTAGGTTGAATCCATCAAGTCTGCAAAAGCTAATTTCTTTTGCAGTCATTCGAAGTTTGATGTAGTGTTTAAGGGCAATTCTCATTTAGAAAAATTTTAATGTTAATCTCAAGCTCAAAAATTTTGTAAACTGATGTGTGGTTTGTCATGGCAGTGTATTCAGTTTCTATTTCTAGTGAAAATTCACAGAACTAATGATTTTTAAATCCATGAGTGTGAACAGAGGTCCCCATTGGCACTATTGGTTCTCTAATACATAATGAATGTAAGTAAGTATTTTCCATAAAGTACATGCTGATGAATTATACAGTTAATAATGACAGGATTTAAACACCTTATATTCTCACAAGCTTTGTCAATTTTTCTATCTAAGCCATAGTCCGCTCAAGCATACTTTTACCATCATCAGCTCTAACACATTAGCAGATTCCACCTCAGGTTGTATTGAATTAGTGTTTTCTCAGCTTCTTTGAAATATTCTTGGCTGTGATTGTTCGATACAGACAATTCACAAAATCTAATTCTTCAGTAACTGCAAACACTGCATTGTTTTCCGGAATAAGTAGCAACAACTGAGCAGTATCGGGAATGTGTCAATCCATCCGAGCCTTAATTGATTATTGATGTTTCTCCCAGTTTGACTCTGAGCAACTGTTTCACCAAAAGACTAAAAGTCTTAAATTTAGGTTTTGTGGACCAAGAGGCAGAATCGAGTAGATTCTATAGGTACTTACCATGTACTTACTTTCTTAGTAATAAAAATAAATTTATTTTTTGGGAAAACTACCATGATTCCCTACCTGACAAGGATAAACTCCAGCTTAGTGGAGGTCAATTGTTAGAGTGATCTCTAGGACAGTGTCCTCACATGTCATTTGTGTACAGTCACCAATTAGCATGAAAGACAAGGTGTTCAAATGGCTTGATTTTCTATTAAACCCACTGACTAAGCCAACAGTCTCTTCACAGAAGAAGAAAAATCACCAGAAAACAGCCAAAAATGTCCACTGCTTGGAGACTTTTTGTTGATTGTGTGATCTTGAAATGGATAAAAAGTTCTCTACCTTGGAGTCTCTAATTTGGTACAACCACCACAAATTAGCAAATGTATTCTCACCCAAAAATTTGACCAAAAATACACATCTTTAAACACATGGTTTTAAACACCACTGGTTTGCAGACTCTGAAATGTATTTTTTTTCATGCTGACATTGTCAGATCATATTAAATTTATGAGAATTTCATTATTACTGTTTGAAAGCACTAATGCTTATATTGTAGTAACCTGTGGTCTGTTCATCATACAAGTTTATAAAAAGTAACCTTAGAACTTCAATCACTGTCAGCCAGTCTTTCCTCCTCCACAATTAAATAAGTCAGTATTTTTAACTGTCTAAGTTGTCTTCCCTGCATTGTCACTGAGTAAGGAGACCTGAAACTTGCTTGTCTTTCAGCAGGACTTTTGTTAGTAAGAATCAAGAGACCATCACTTCCTTTTCTCCTTAAATAGCTGACACAAGATAAGATGGGTCTCTTTCTGGTACTCTGAAGATTGGTTAGTGTTTCATATGATTTATCCAGCGTCCACGCTTTATGAAGTTCTCTTTTATACTCCCATCTCATCAGCAGAGTCACCCTGTAGCTTTTTAGGATTCTGATTTCCAGGTGGCTAGTGAGCTGCGAGAAGGTGTCAAGCTAGGTGAGAAGGCGTCAAGCTAGGTCTTTGGGTGCTGCTTCTTTCATGAGAGCCACTTCGAGTGGAGAAAGGGGTTGAAGAGAGACACCTGAGTCCGAGTGTGGGCTGAGAGAGAGGGGCATTAGGAGGCTGACAACGCCACTCACCTCCTGTGCCTGTTTTTTCCGCAGGGCCAGTAGTTCACAGGCCCCTGCCCCCATCAATTCTTAGTTATGTCACCACCATATTAACACCTATTTAAATACCCAGCAGGAATATTTTCCACTGATCCGAGCTCAGTGAAGCTGACAGCTAGCACTTCTATGCCCTGTTAGCTACCCCAGGGAGGTTGAGTAGTGGCCACAGTTCCTCCGCTCTGTCCACTTATTAGCCAGGCGGCTGACAGAGTCCGGGAGCGCTCTTTGAGGGTTACGGGGCCCGGGGGTGGGGCTCGCGCTCCACTATCAGCCGCTGGAGCCGGCCGTGGTGGGGGGGGGAGGAGGAGCCTGGGCAGGGTTGGGCGGGTTGGGCGGAGCCTGGACGGCGGGAGCCGCGGTGCTGGACTGGCGCCCTCCGAGCAGCGCGCGGGACGGTGGGGTCGCTGGGACCCGCCACGCACAGACAAACGGACTTTCGGATAAACATGGTGTTTTCCCTGGGAGAGGGGTGCGTAGCCACTCCCGCGAGCCAACCCAGAGAGGTATCCGGAGCTCCCACCCCGCCGGGAAGAAGACGGGGACAGTCAGGCCGCACTGTCTCTTTAAGACGGTGTTCCTGCTAATACCGATTGTGAGTAACCTGGCCCCACATCTCGGGAGAAACCCATTGGAGGCTTGGTCTGGGTTAGGCTGATGAGAGTTCGGATCTCTGGGCGTGGAATTTGGGAAAGTTATGAATGGGGGGCGGGGTACCATGCTTTTAACCAAAGCCCCCGAGTGCCCTCTAAATTTTAACAGGGATCCTGGTGAGGGCAGTGAAAATAAGCAAGGCCAACGAGCATCCCAAGGGAGGAGAGTCTCCCACCTGCCTTCAGCGTCCACCCTGCTTAGACCTTCTTGGATATAGGTAAGCCCAGAAACTTTTGAACCTAGTGGGTTCACAAGTATGCAAGAAGCTTCAGGCCTCTTTGGTGTGGGGAGGCAGAGGAACCCACTGCTGCTGGAGGTGAGGTGGCCAGGGGCGTGAAGTTTCCTGGGAGGAGAGATGGAGCTGTGCCTGCTAATGGGCCCAGCCCACCAATGAGGCATCTGGAAACCCCACCATAGTGGAGAGGTGGCAGGTGGCACTGCCTTCCTGGCACCCACTGGGGCAGGCCCACTGGGAGGAGGAGAGGCTGGGTAGCTTGATGACACAAGGTGAGCAGAATGAGGATTATGAAGTCACAGAGGAAGTGGGATGCTGCAGCTGGGTTGGGGCTGGCTGCCTGGCGAGAGGAAAGATGTTCAGGCAGACCAGTGTTCTGCCCATGGAAGGGAGACTCTAGGATCAGCAGGGTGCATCTGGTGCCCATGGTGGACTGATGAGTCGGGTGAGGCCACCCTACCACAAGGGCCCCACCTCCCCATCCTACACAGCAATGAAAACAGTCCCATGTCCACACTTTCGAAGCCTAATAATACACCCCACACCATGTAGAAGGAAAGCAGTAGAGAGACTGAATGGTGCATCCTGCCATTCCCTTTCTCTCAAACCTCCTACCAGACAGATCCTCTTGCTCTGTCCAACCCCAGCTATATGAGTTTTCTCTTCCTCCTGAGTGGTTGATTTCCAGGAATTGGGGTTCCAGGGCTCTGGGGAATATGCACTGGAGAGCAGATGAATCCAGAAGATCACCACTGACTCCCACCTTCCTACTTCTCCAGATGCAGAGGCCTCCATGGCTGTGATAAGCCTTCTGTTCTTGGCAGTGATGTATGTTGTTCACCACCCCTTGATGGTCAGTGACCGGATGGACCTGGACACATTAGCCAGAAGTCGGCAGCTGGAGAAGCGGATGAGTGAGGAGATGCGCCAGTTAGAGATAGAGTTTGAAGAGAGGAAGCGAGCAGCTGAGCAGAAGCAGAAGGCAGAAAAATTCTGGAGAGGAGACACATCTGAAGACCAGTTAGTGCTGGGGAAGAAAGACACGGACTGGCCATTCCAGGCTGATGGCCAGCAGGGGCCTCTGGGCTGGATGCTGGGAAACTTGTGGAATGCTGGCCTCTTCTGCCTTTTTCTCATCTTTGAGCTCCTCCGACAGAACATGCAGCATGAGGCCTTTGATTCCAGTAGTGATGAGGAGGAGGAGGAAGTCCGGGTTATGCCTGTCACCACCAACAACTGGCTCACTGACTTCCCCTCCAAGGAAACTTTGGAATCCTTTTATAAACACCATGTCCAGAATGTCATTCGTGACCTGCCCTGCACCTGTGAGTTTGTAGAGAGCTTTGTGGACGACCTCATTGAGGCTTGTCGTGTGCTCAACCGCCGGGAGGCTCACCCACAGTTGGAGGACTGCCTGGGCATCGGGGCTGCCTTTGAGAAGTGGGGAACCCTCCATGAGACCCAGAAATTTGATATCCTGGTACCCATTGCCCCCCCTCAGGGAACGGTGTTTGTATTGGAGGTGAGAGATACAGCCCTCAGCCACCGCTATGGCTCTGTGCTGGTGGAATCAGAATGTGTGTGCAAGCGTGAAAAACTTCTGGGGGATGTGCTGTGCCTGGTGCACCACCACAGGGACCACTCGGTCCCCTTGGGCAAGTGTAATAGCTCTGTCAAGGCAGCGCTCTGCACCGGCTCCCACCTGGACGTGTGCAAGACTATACAGTGGTTCCGGAACATGGTAGGCAATGCCTGGGCACTTGTGGCCCACAAGTATGACTTTAAGCTCAGCCTCCCTCCATCCTCCACCTCCTGCAAGCTCAGGCTGGACTACCGCTCAGGACGCTTTCTCTCAATCAGCTTGGTCCTGGGGGTGCAACGGGAAGACACCTTGGTTTACTTGATGAGTCAGGCTCCTGATCAGGAACAGCTCACCAGTGTAGACTGGCCTGAGTCCTTTGCAGCCTGTGAGCACTTGTTCCTGAAACTGGTGGGGCGGTTTGCTCCAGAGAACACATGTCACCTTAAGTGCCTCCAGATCATATTAAGTCTCTGGGATGTGCGGAGCTTACCCCAAGGAGCGACCTGTCCCATCCTTACCCCTTACCACTTCAAAACAGCCCTCATGCACCTGTTGTTAAGGTTGCCCCTAACAGACTGGCACCATGACATGCTCTCCCAGCGGCTCCAGGACATCCTCTGGTTCTTGGGCCGTGGCCTCCAGCAAAGGTCCCTCCATCATTTCCTCATTGGTAACAACTTCCTGCCCCTGACCATCCCGATCCCCAAGACATTTCGGAATGCCGAGCCTGTCAATCTCTTCCAACACCTGGTGCTAAACCCCACGGCACATTCACAGGCAGTGGAAGAGTTCCACAACCTTCTAACCCAGGTGAAAACTCTGCCCTGTGCCCCGTTGGCTGGAGCACATTAATGTAAAGATCATTAAAAAAGGGAGAGCTATTTCTGGTTCTCAGGCTGCAAAAGAGTTTATTCTTCAGATACAGTAACAGTATATACGTGACCTTCACCTTCCTTGCTTTAAGGGGTGTATGAAGTGGTCATGAGTAGGGGGTCTTGCCTGCAGGGCCTAACCTAGGGTGGATCTTCTGAGGTTTTCTTCTCCTTACTTAACTTTCATTGGGACCCAGATGGCCCAGGGAAATGGATGTTACAGAAGATCTTGCTGCTAAAGAGTTGAGAGGGGGCCTATGAAGTTACGGTTTGTATCAAACCTGGAAGTGAAAGAGATCCAAAGAATACCTCCATTCTAGTGTATTCCTTTTTATAAATGACTCCCAGCACATTTCTGGAAACTGGCTTCCTGTTGAGCTGTTAGCTTAATTTACATCTAAGCTAATCACATTCCATTTTATCCCAAATACTGTGATGATAACTTCTTATATTCTAGGATATGATTTTTGGGCCTACACTATTTGAAGATATAATCAAGATTTTTTTTTGCCATTTCACTATAGCTCTATTTTCATGACAATCTAGCTGGTTTTAATGCATCTGCGAAAAACTCCAATATCACTGGAGGAATTTATTAGCATAAAGTCAATAGTGATCTGTATCATAATGGAGATAATGTATTTACCATAAGGCAATAGCCAACATCTGAGGAACTTTTCAGTGCCTGGAAGCAGCATTATAAAACCCTTAATGAAGACAGCCTTTTGGGGTGGCCTCTGAAGTGAACAATTATTGTTTCTGAGGGGACCCATTTGTTCTGTGTAATTGGAAAGAAGGTTTAGCTTCCATATGTAGCTGTGCTTTTTCTCAGTCTGCTAATGCCTTTGTTTTATTTTTTTGAAGATGGCAAAGGTATTATTTTAACTATGTTGGTGGTTTTGCAAGTGGGGTCATCACAATCCAGGCCCAGTGCGAGGACTGGACAGGAAGGGACTGTAAAGCAGTCCAACTCTAACAGAGTGGTGATTCTGGACAGATGACTGGTAAATTTCTCCCTCCTTTCAAAACCCTGGGCATCCTGAAGAGTAGTGTTAAGAAATGTGAATATAGTTGTGGGTGTGGTTGTTTTGGAAATACCAATGCTGCTCCTACCCAGCACTGCAGGAAGATCTGGGGAGGAGAACCTGGCCCCATATTTAACTTGACCTCAGTGAGGATCAGATACTGGTCTTTATGGGCTTCAGTTGTAGAATCCACACCCTTCCCCTGGGAAAAAATAAATTGCAAGTGTCCCAGAAGCTGATGCCAGTGGATATTTGGGGCCCCTGCTGTACAATAAGCTGCAAGACGCTCAGGTTGCCTGCTGGTATCTGCCAGATACTGCTTTCGAGTTAAGATGCAATGATGGTTGGTTCTGTGTTGGTGGGATTTTGGTGTTTTGAAGACATCCATATGGTTTTTGTTTAGAAAATCATTTGCTGATTTTTAGTTCCAAATCAATAAAGGAGGCTATTTTCTATATAAATTGCAATCTGTACAATAACACAGAGCAGATCAGCATTCTGACATGCCTGTTGCCATGAAGTTTACATTCCCCCCCAGTAGCTTCATCCAGTACACCCTGGTATTTCTCAATGCACCTGAACAAGTCTGCCCTGTGGTTTCCCAGTGGCATGGCCAGTAGCCAGGAAAGAGTAATTCAGAATGTTAAGGAACATCTAGATTATTCATTTCCATGGTGCCCAAACCAAAATATCAGCTAAATTAAAAAAATCTGTGTGCTACAAACAACATGCATAAGCTCTAGTAGGCTTATGTCTGTCAAGTAGAAAGAAGATGGTGTGATGTTTAGGACCATGTGGTTTCTAGTCTAGTAAGAGGCAAGAAAGAAAATGTAGAGTTATGAGAAGATTACAAAGGGAATAGTCACAAAGCCTGGGTGGGGCAGAGGGTGTAAGAAAGTATATAGAGAAAAACAAGTCGTAATGGAAAGAACAGAGCTGTAGTGCTCTGGAAATACTTTTACAATGAAAGGGGAAACTTCTCTAGATATTTAGGAAGCTGAGTTTTATTCTAAAACAATACCTGGCTGGCACCCAGGATATAACAGCAGTTCAAGCAATGATACTTCTTAGCACTCATTGAGCATTGCCAGTGGTCCAGGCACTGTTTTGCTTCACATCTGGTAACTCATTCTTCACACTATAAACCCATGAAATGGGCGCACTTCTATTTTACCTGTGAGGAAGCTGAAGCACAAAAAGGGTATACAACTTAACCAGGGTCACACAACTAACAGTGGCAGAGTCTGGAAGAAAGTACTTGTCTTAGCAACCTCCCAAGGTGATCTTGGAAATAAAACAAGAGGTAGAAGTTAAAGTACTTTAAAAAGCAAAAGGACTATATTAATTTTAAGATAAAGGGTGGTATGCTTGGAAATTCCAAAAGATGGAAATTGTTGATTCTTAGCTCAGTTCTTAGGAGGTCAGGAATTTCATACAAAAAGTAAAGGCATTTGATCAGAGGCTAAAATGAACGCAAAGCCATTTCAACTGCCTGGCCAGTGAACTCATGTGACTTGATGGTTTCTGCCACGAACTACATTATGATATAAGCTGGAGACTGGAAGTTTAGGGCAAATTTGAAGCCAAAAGATTGCTTGATCAGGTGGCCATTTGATCACACTATTCTTTTTCACCTAAACTAAAGCTGTTTGCTCTTCATTTTGGGGAAGTGGAATCTCAGCAAGGATTAAAATGGGGAAGAGGACTGACTCCAGCATGCTTTTCTGGCAAATGAAGGATGGGGGAGGGGCCACACTTTTACTTTTGTGCAGACGAATTAAGCTTTACATACCATTGATATTACTGATAAATCACTCAATCTTTTGGCACCCTCCCTAGTCTTAATTCCTTAAAATAAAGGCAGCATTCAGAGTGGTAGGTGAAAGACTTGCCTGCACCTGGCAGGCCTGGCCCATAGAGACCCAGCGGGTAGAGCTGGCTCCGCCTCTCTGCACAGGAGTGCCAAGCAGTCAGCTCAGGAGGCTCCTTTGTAACAAAACAGCCTCATACTTCACCTAAAGATCACCTACTAGCCCTTTTCTGCTAGGAATTCCAAGCCAAAGGATTGCTTGTTTACTCCTTACTGACATTCTGCTTCAGGGGCTCCTGACTCAGGATCATTGACCAATTTTTCAATCATCATTCTCTTAAGTTGGTACACACATGATATCCAGAGGATCACCTGTTCCCATTCTCCTCAAGTGAAATCAGCACAAGAGAACAAGTAAGTGAGATGACAGGGACCCTAGCATACACTGAACCCATGTGCTCACAAGATGTAACGTATTACCTATTCCTGAAAAAAAAAAAGCCCCATACAAAGGTGTATTAACATCATCATTATCTTATATATCAAGAAGAAAATGAGGCTTAGAGATGTTAAGATCTCCAACCCAGCATTTAAACTTGTCTTTCAACTTCACTCATTCAATACATGTTTAAGTACTTGCTGTGTCACAATAGTGAGCAGCTCCATGAGAGCTGTTCTCAAGGAGTCCCAGTCCATGGAGGAAGTAAACATGAAATTGTCACTCCAGTGGGTGTAAAATTTCAAGGTAACAGATTATAGTAAAGCTCCAGTAAGAACACTTGAGTGTATCAGGAAAGGCTTCCCTGAAGAAGGGATGAGCTGAAACCTGACAGAAGTCAACTGGTTGAAGATGGGGATGAAGAGGATCCTACATGGACATCGCACATGCAGAGGCTCAGTGGAAGCAGGCATGGTGAGGGCGAGCCTGAAAGAAGGCCTTAATGACTGCAGGGTAGGGAGCAAAGGGTGGCAAGGTGGAAGATGAGGCTGGAGAGGCTGCAGGGATCAGACTTACAACAGGGCCTTCTAGATCACGTTAGAGGTTCTCGGAGCAATGGAACCCTTGAATCGTTTTAGACTTTGAGAAATGGCAGATGAGATTTGTACTTAGCAACCACTGTGCTGGGGCCAATGAGAAAAGTGGTTGAGGCAGGTGTGGGCTGCTTCAGACCAGCAAGAAGGTAATGTAACAAAAAGGAGAGGCGAAGGACTAAAGAGTTCCAGGAAGTAAAAACAGCTCAACAATGAACTGTGTGCAGAGAGTGAGGCATCCAGGATGGCCCCTGGGCCCTGATTTCCACGGTGGCTGGCCAGAGCTGTCATTCCACTAAGATGAAAAACACTCTAAATTTGTTTTATTTTCTCTATCCTGTGCTGCTTTACACTAAAGATTTGAAGGTGGTCACTGGGAGAACAAGTTTGTGCAAAAACCAAATGGGGGCCTCCCTGGTGGCGCAATGGGTTAAGTGCAGCACTGTGAAGCTGTTCAGAGCCACTGCAGCACAAGTTCCATACCCAGTCAGGGAGATTCCCACGTCGTGCAGCAGATATCTCCTGCCTTGCCTGCTGCTCCCCTCAGCAGTGTAGTTCAGTCGATCTGCCTGTTCTCCTCCCCACTCTGTCTCTGGTGAATCCTCTCACCACCCCACACCTCTGGCCTACACCCCAGCTTGTATGCATAAATAAATAAATCTTTAAAAAAAAACAACACACCACAAAAACAAATAGGCTTCAGAAGTGCTTTTCAACAAAGGGTTGTACTGTTCTGTTGCCAAAATGATCAAGGGACACTGATGGCATTTAGTGGGCAAATGGTGTCAGGATTGCTGAACAGTCCTGAGAAAAGGGCAAGAATCACACAGGTCAGGAATTGTTTCACTTTAAACGCAAATGGCATAATTAGGAGAAACACTGTATAAAATGCCAGATGTATGTTATTAGAAAGTATAGGGTGTTCTAGCAATATTAGGGGGGAACGGCCCTGGTCTTTCCTCCTATAATACAATTCTTGCAATGAAAGGAAGCAGAAAGAAGGGAGAGTCAGCACACTGCACTCGGCTCACTTGCAACCTTAAGCTTTTTTTCCCAAAGGGTTGGTGGCCATATCCCGGAAACTTCACAAGAATCTGAATAAAAACTATGGCCTGCATTAAAAACAAAACCAAGCAATGTACATACAACATTTTGCATCTGTCCTTCACTTGCCTGTAACATTCAACCCGGCGGCAGCTCCCTCACCTCAGTCCCACACACCAGCCACCACTTTCTAGCGTTTTGCTGCCCTCATAGCACAGATCGCTATGGGAAATTAATCTTGTTTCCTTGGTAATAACGCCTTTCCCCTTAATAAGTTTCGTGAAAGCAGTCCTCGCCCGTCCTGCTCCACGTTTAGCCCCTAGCGCCGTTACGCGTCCAGAGCTCGAAAGGAAGTTTTTGCGTTATTTCAGGGTGTCCACGGGCCCTTTACAGTCTCCCCACATGACCAGGGCCGCGAGCGTTGCAGCGCGAACCTCCACCTACCCACCGCAGGCAATTTCGCGCGGCGGGGCGAAACAATCTGCGCAGGCGCACCTCAGGCCACGCCCATGTGGACGGTGAACGTCATCGCGGGCGTTAGGGCGTCTGGGAATATCGGCGCGCAATTTAAAATCAACTCGGAAGAGTCGGAGGGCAAAATGGGACCTCCAGGCCCAGGTGACTTGGGTGGGCTGGGGGTGCAGGGGGAAGGGCCCGGCACGAAGCGGTGCTGCGGGTGGACTGGGCCGGCGAGCCGCCCCGAGCGGGGAGTACAGATATACTTGGCTTGGTTGCTGGCTGTGTTTTCCGCGGGTGGAGAGAAAAGCAGGCGCGGGGGGAGGGGAGAGCTGGAGGGGGGCGGGCGGGGTGCTCTCCGCCAATCCAGAACTCGGCTTCGACTGTGTCCGAGCCTGCGTGGCGGATCCAGCTCTCTAGTCCTTGTTTGGGATGCGAAGTATCCTCTCTTCTGGGCTTCTACTCCGTGCACGGTGTCTCTTCATTGAAAAAGAGTTTTTCCAGGAATGCATGTTTGTTTCAGGGTCATGTAAGAGTTGTGTTTACGGCCATATGCTTAATGCGCGTAAATTTACTTTTACATTCGTTTTTAAAAAAATTTATTTATGCACAAAAGAACTGGGGTGTAGGCCTGAGATGTGGGTGGGTGGGTGGTGGTGGTGGGAGGATTCACCAGAGACAGAGTGGGAACAGAACAGGTGGATCAACTGAAATACACTGCTGAGGGGAGCAACCGGAGAGGCAGGAGAGGTCTGCCTTACCATGTGGGACTTTCCCTGGGGGGGATCAAACTCGTGCTGCATAGGGCTGCGGACAGCTTCAGAGGCTGAGACTCAACCCTTTGCGCCACCAAGGAGGCCCTATTCATTTAACAAGTGTGGAGCACACCCTTTGGTCCAGACCCTCTCTGTCAGGTGCATAGATATAGAAAGAATCAGATAAGATCTAGCCTCTTGAAGCTTGTATTCTTGTTGGGGAGACAGACAATCACCAAAATAATAACAGATGAGTTGATGTGATAGAGAATAGCAGAGAGTTTGGAGGAGCACTTTTGTATTAAAGATTCAGGGAAGATTTTTTAAATACATTTTTAAATTATTTATATCATTTATATTATTGTGTATTCCTTGTAGGTTACCCACCACCGATTCACTCGTGAACCATCACTGTAGTCCCTTGTACCCATTTCTCCCCCATTTTGAGCCCTTATCCTCCCCCTCCCTCGCTGAAGTCTCTCTTTTATTTGGTTCCCCTATAGTCCTATCTTTAAGCAGAGTCTGGGGAACTTGTCCCAGGCAGAAGGAGCAAGTGTAAAAGAGGCAAGCAGGAAGGCCTGGCATGGACTAGGATCAGAATGTTGTGACTGAAATTCATAAATGAGGTCAGAAGGTAGACAGGGCCTTTCTAGGTCTTGTAAGTGTCCCATGAACTGAGAAGTAAATTTGCATATCACCTTCATATATATGGTAAAGTCATGGAACAGGTGAAAAAACTTGGAAGTGTTGAAGAGAAAACACTCAAGACTAACATTTAGTAGCTGGATAGAGAAAGAAGAACTTAGAAAAACTTAGAAGAGTGCTATCCTAGAAGCCAAGAATGCTTGCAGAAGGGTTGTCTATTATTTTATCCTGAGAAAGATGGTACCTGAAAAGCCAGAGTGGATTGAAAAATGAGTGGGAGGTAAGGTAGTGAATGCAGAAAGTGTTTTTGAACTCAGTAGACATCTGTTGAATGAACAGGTTTTTAATGTTGTTACCAGGAATAAAACCAATGTCAAAGGCAAGGAAAGACGATTCCAAGCATTGAAGCAAGCCTCAAATTCCTTCTTGAGTTCCTGTTTTTGTTTTTAACACTTTGTGGTCCGCTCACGTATTAGTACGTGTTTTTTGTCACCAGTATCAGGTGGCCGCTCACGTATTAATACGTGTTCATCTAGTCTCCAGTTTTTCACGCCACGGTGGATTTATTTGGAACTATTAGGAACTATTTCTTTGATCGTACTCAGTCTAGAAGCTTTACACATTGTTTTGGTGAAAGCGTAAGGTGTTTTATGAGAGATATTACAGTTTTTTTAATATCCAGTCATACAGGAGTTGTGTGTGTTTTATTGAATGCTTATACCATTCATGCGGTGGCACAGAAAATGGCCGGCCCTAAGGGCTGGTAAAGTTAAAAGGCACCGGCACACGAAGTATTAAGATGTATTTATTTATGCGTACAAGAGCTAGGGTGTAAGCCAGAGGTGGGTGTGTGTGTGAGAGAGGATTCACCAGAGAGAATGGGGAGCATAACAGGTAGAGTGACAGAAATACACTGCTGAAGGGAGCAGTGGGTGAGACAGGAGAGGTCTGCTTCCCGCTGTGGGTCAGCTCCCTGGCCTGGGATTGAACTCATACTGTAGTGGCTGGCAATATCTTCATCATGCTGAGACTTAACCCTTTGCGCCACCAGGAAGGCCCCAAGTTCCTGTCTTAGATAGCGTCTTCCTTCAACTTCCTGTTTCTGTTAAGGTTGCTTCTCTCAAGATCCAACTCACTTCCTTATTTTGCAGTGTCCACATCCAAAATACTCAAAGTTCTCTTGGTTCAATCTCTAGAAATGTCTCTTGCCTCCTTCCTTTCTATTTTTACTTTTTCTTTTGTTTTGATCTTGGCTAAAAGTTATGTTAATCATACTCTTCAGCTTGTGGGACGCTATCAGGGGAACATGTGAAGTTCTTATATTTATTCTGTTATCCCTGTTCCCCTCTATTCCCTTTCTTCACATGGGCAACCATTTAGTGTTTATTCTGTATTGCTTTGTTTTTCATATGTTCCTATAAAATAGGTGTTGTGCATTTTTTATATTACCAATTCTGAATCAGTTGAGATATACATATTCATACCCATTTGGAGGTTGAAGAAACAAATGCTTAGAGCATGTACTTGCTTAAACTTTCTTTAGCTAGTAAGTGATGGACTTGGGGTTTGAAGCTAAGTCTTCCGATTCTTAAATCTGGAAAATTTCCTCCCAGGTTTTTCAGTTCCTTCATCTTTCTTCCACTGAGCTTGTTTCTTGCCTTACCATAGTAGGCCATACCCCTTCACTATCATAATCACACCCTAGACCTTGTCATTGTCAATAGCTGCACCACTCTCACCTCAACCTTAAGGACCTCACTTCTCAATACCACCCATCTTCCCATCTCATTTTTTGGGAACAGTTTTTATTTGTTCCTTTATTCACATTGTTAAAAAAAGTACTTGTTTCAAAGATCTTATAATAAAGTGAGTGTCCTCTAACGTGGGTAAGTCACCCCTTTCAGGGTGGCATTTTGTTTTTATAAAAAGCAGAATTTCTTGCAGGAACCTTACTGATCACAGAGTAGTTAACAAGCATGTCAGATATAATGATGTATATAATCTAAACAAGATAGACTGATTAGGAATTTACATAAAGTAAAAAAAGCATTTATATAATGTGAAAATGTACATATTAAAAGTTAGCTACGGGGATAGATGCAGGCAGCAGGACGAGTAGTTGATGGGACATTGTGGGCGAAGGGTCCATATGCAGTCAAGTTGCTTTTCCCCCTGCCATTATAGTAAATACTTCCATTAATGGAGACAGATATTCCATACTCACCTGAACACACAAAGATAAATTTTGATCTGCTACGTGTATGGTCTGAAGTAGTCTGTGATCTTTCCATAATTCTCCCACAAAAATAATGTATTCTAAATTCCGTGTGGGATGTAGGAAGAGGTGGTTGGATTTGGAAGATGTCTAACATTTGACATATCTTCAAAGAACGTATGTCTCCTTATGCTCTAGTTTTCTCACAATTAGTGTACACTCAGAATGGGAGAATTCTGATGATGGCTTCACTTAATAGGGACAACTAAAATATCTTAAAAGGTGATTACTTTTTAATAACATATTTTTTAAAAGATTTATTTATTTATGCATACAAGAGCTGGGGTGTAGGCCAGAGGTGTGGGGGGGGGGGTGAGAGGATTCACCAAAGACAGAGTAGGGAACAGAACAGGCAGATCTACTGAAATACACTGCTTAGGGGAGCAGCAGGTGAGATAGGAGAGGTCTGCTGCACCATGTGGGAAGCTCCATGGCCACGGATTGAACTTGTGCTGCAGTGGCTGCCAATAGCTTCATAATGCTGCGACTTAACCCGCTGCGCCACCAGGGACACCCTTTAATAGCATATTTTAATCAAACATGGACTATCTGTAGCTTGAACCCAGAAAGTGGAGGGAGTGCCTCTGAGCTTTAATGCTTTTGGTTTCAGTATTCTGTAGGTTCCTACCACTGTCCCAAAGAACAAAACTGACATAACTACTTGTTAACTTACCCAAGCAGGCACTAGTTTAAGTTCTCAAAGAATATCCAAAACAGGAGAGATGTCACTCTTATTTTTCCTCTGGCCCTCTTAACAACAAGACCAAAGTTATCTGTTATTCGAGGTCCCTATTGAGCAGTGGTATTTTTCTGTGTGGATAAGAACTTCCTTATACTGCAGCAATGCTGATTTGGGGCGTCCTTATAGGAATCAGGAACAGCAGCTTAGTTTTCTTCTAGCCTTGTTTACCCTGTTTTCTGCCAACTGTTATGGCCAATGTGTTTTGAGGGAGGAGGGCTATGCTTGACAGTGATGCTTGAAGAACATGTTAACAGAATTTCTCTAGTTGAGTAGAAAAAGCTGGCAGTTTCTGCTTCTCTGAATGATGAAACTGCAAGTTCCTATTGGGGGGAAGAGCATTACAATTACTTGAAGGTCTACTGGCAACTTTAAATTTGAAAACAAGACAGCCGAGGTTAAATAATACAGTTTTCCAAAGCCTGCTTGTCAATTCTTGCTCTTTTTTTCATTCTGTTTTCAGCATAACAGCTAGAGGGTTCTTCTTGAAACATAAATTAGATCACTTTACTCCTCAACATCCTCTAATCACCTCCCTTCTCTCTCCACATGAAAGCCAGAAGTTTTTACACTGGCCCGTAAGTAAGGTTCATATATCCCTCCCAGTTGTCTTTCTTATTCTTACTAACTGGTATTTCTGCTCTATTAGACCCCAGAGCATCTGACACCCTATCGCCTCTTCACTTTTGTCCTACTCCCTTTGGATTATCCCACTTTAGCTACACTGGACCCCTCACTCATACCAGTTGTGTTTTTCCTGCCTCTGTACTTGGTATTTCCCTTTGCTTCACCCCTGATCTACACTGGTCTTGATTCTACTGTCACCTTGGTAGAATCTTCTCTGACCACTATATTTAAAATGACCTCCCACCTCCACTTCCCAACCCTCATTTTCCTTCTGTGATTTACTTTTCTCCATAACTTTTATCTCCATCTAACATGCCATATTATTTCCTGGCTTCCTATGAAAATGTTCAAACATACATGGAAATTGAAAGTCTAAGACAATAACTACTCTTATACCCACTCCCTAAATCTAGCAGTTGTTAGCATTTTGCTGTATTTACTTTATCTTCTCCCTCATACACATATATTTTTGACTAATCCAATTGAAAGTTGCACACATGTCATATTACCCTTAATTGTTCCTATGCACCTCCTAAAAGTGAGGATATTCTTCTGCATGCCATATCATTGTCATGCCTAAGGAAATAAAAATCAATTCTGTAATGTTATCGGATATCAAGACTATAGTTTCTGTATTTCCCTAGTTATTCCCAAAACACTGTTTATGGGTGGTTTTCTTTTTGTTTGGTCAAGGATTGAAAGTTCAGGCAATATTTTTGGTTTGTATGATTCTGGTTTCTTTCTTTTTTTTTAAAGATTTATTCATTTATGCATACAAGAGCTGGAGTGTAGTCCAGAGGTGTGGGAGGGGTGAGAGGATCCACCAGAGACAGAGTGGGGAGCAGAACAGGTGGATTCACTGAAATACACTGCTGAGGGGAGTAGTGGGTGAGACATGAGAGATCTGCTGCACCATGTGGGTCAGCTCTCTGCTGAAGAAATTGTGCTGCAGTGGCCGATTCTAGTTTCTTTTAATCCAGAAGATCCCCCTACTTTAAAAAATTTTTTCGACATTGACTTTTTTTTTTTTTTTAAAGATTTATTTATTTATACATACAAGCTGGGGTATAAGCCAGAGTCATGGGGCGGCGAGAGGGTTCACCAGAGACAGAGTGGGGAGCAGAACAGGCAGATCAGAAATACACTGCTGAGGGGAGCAGCGGGTGAGGCAGGAGAGGTCTGCCGCACCATGTGGGATTCTCGCCGGCCTGGCGTCGAACTCGCATCGCGAGCTGCCAACAGCTCCACAGCACAGCGCTCAACTGCTGCGCCACCAGGGAAGCCCGACATTGACTTTTTTAAAGAGACTAAGCCAGTTGTCTTGTAAACTGCTCTACATTTGGATTTCTCTGAATGTTTCCTTGTGTGTAGTATTATTTATTGTTCTTCTGGTCCTTGTATTTCTTATAAACTGGTAGTTAGATCTGAAGTCTGAGTTAAATTTAGATGGAACATTTTTGCAAAAATATGGGTGATGCTGTGAATTTCATATTTCATCCCTTCAGGAGATAACGAAGTTTCAAATTGTCTCATATTTATTGAGGCTGTATTTGCTTGCTCAGTTAGCATAGTGAGGACTACTTTGTTGTGAAATGCATTTTCCCCTTTGTATTTAGCATGTAATTGTGGGCGATTCTTTGGAGCATTCTATTTATTTTTATATCGTTAATTCCTGTTGTCTGTCTCCCCCTGGCATAGGAATCTAGTCTGTCTGACTTGGTAGCCCATATTCACCTTTGGCTCAGCATCTTATCTCTCTCTTGCCAGGCTTTATGGATGTGTCTGTTCTGTTGGTTTGTGAGCTTACCAGGGGCAGCGACCTTATCTTCCCCACCTTTATATTCCACAGAAGGCTTTAGGTTCACAATGGCTGCATGGCAGGTATTTGTTCCTGATTGGCACAGAAGCATCCATCACTGTGCTGCCTCCCTGCCCTCACCCCCACCACCCCTTGCCCCAAAACCCAAACTATAGAGGTTCTAGCTATAGAATATTAAGAGTTGAAAAAGATCTTGGTGGGCAATATGCAGTGGATTTTCCGTCTGTGACAGGCCCCCAATACTCCTTTAGATACGAGAAATAATCTTTCGGCAGTTTCTTGAGCAAGTGTTCTGTTCCATCTCTGTTAGCTGCAATGAATAACTCTTCTTCAGAGACCCGTGGACATCCCCCTGGTGCCTCCTCACCTGCAGAAAGGGTGTTCTCGATGGCCCTGCCCAGGAAGGCCCCTCTCAGTACTCCTGGCACCCCAGTCCTTGAAGACTTTCCTCAGAATGATGATGAAAAGGAGCGGCTGCAGCGGAGGCGCTCCAGGGTCTTTGACCTGCAGTTCAGCACAGACTCACCTCATTTGCTAGCCTCCCCCTCAAGCAGGTGAGTGTTTTCTGAGCTGCTGCCTTGGGGCAGCCTCCTTGATTTGGGCTACAGGGCTCTCACAGTTCCACAATACCTTGTGGATTCTGGGTCTGGATTTTGAAAAGTTATGGTATCATGGATCCTTGCCAGAGTTTTTTTTTTTTCATTTAGGAATGTTGATGTTTCATCTACAACTCCTAAGTTTACAAACACACAGATCACAGAACATTACTCCACCTGTATCAAACTATCCACTGAAAATGTGAGTATCTGTTGGTTAATTATTAAAGATTTGACAACCTGATTGCAGGGGAAATCTAGCCTTCTTGATTCTGTGAAAAGTGCATGGTTGATACTAGTTGTGTGCTTTTATTCTCTAGTAACTTTTTTTTTTAAAAAGATTTATTTATTTATGCATACAAATTGGGGTGTATGCCAGAGGTGTGGGGTGGTGAGAAGATCCACCAGAGACAGAGTAGGGAGCAGAACAGGCAGATTGATTGAAGTATACTGCTGAGGGGAGCAGCAGACGAGGCAGGAGAGGTTGCTGAGCCATGTGGGAATCTCCCTGGCCGGGTATTGAACTCGTGCTGCAGTGGCTCTGGATAACTTCATAGTGCATTTAACCTGTTGCACCACCAGGGAGGCCCTCTAGTAACTTTTAAAGCTTTTTTTTTTTTTACTGTTTCTTACATGCCTATGACAGATTGCCCCCTGCAATGAATGTAGAGAGGCAGCATGACTTAAGGGTTAACTGTAGGAGTTTTAGAACTAGTGAGTAAATAGGCAGATGGTAGGGTGGTGAGCTAATTGTTGAATTCTAGAGCTAGACTGTGTTGGAATTCTGTCTCTGCCACTTATAAGCAGTGTGACCTTGGCAAGTCCCTCAACCATTCTGCTGCAGGCTCCTCTGCTGTAAAATGAGAATGAGACTAGTATCTGCCTCATGGTCATTCTGAGGGTGACTGAGTCCCTTTGTGCACAGTGAACACTCAAGAGTTGTGTGTTGTCTTTGTGTGCCTTACATGTGAAGAACCGCATGTATGGATTTAGTGGTGTCACTAAGTGTTTGTGGGAATTGATATCAAGGGTTAAATGTGGGATATTCCAGTATAATAAAAACTTGATGTTCTCTACCATGGTAGCATTATTTATATGCACCTAGGCTATAAATAACAAAACTGTGCAATTTTCTGTTTTCAGAAAATCACTACCAAGAATGCTTTTGGCTTGCACTTGATTGATTTTATGTTGGATATTCTTAAACAGAAAGACACTGAACCAACCAACTTTAAAGTAAGAAAAATTCACTTTCTTTTGTGTCCAAATTGATGATCATTTCTAACACTTACCATAGTATAACATTTAATTTTGCAAATATACGAGAGCCTTTCTTGTTTAAGATTTTTTATTAACTACATCACTTTTCTTCCCTAAACTGATGAAGTGTAGAGAGATATTTTTCTGCTGTGTCTTAGGGGAATCTGTGCCATTTTTTTCTTAAGGGCAAGTAGACATTTTCTGAAGCTTGCTGCATTTTGCCTGTTCAGAAGTCCTTTTTATGCACGCTTATGAATACAGCTGTGCTTGTGTGACTAGGTGGCTGCGGGCACTCTGGATGCTAGCACCAAGATCTATGCTGTGCGAGTCGATGCCGTCCATGCCGATGTTTACAGAGTCCTGGGGGGACTGGGAAAAGATGCGCCTTCTCCAGAAGGAGAGAGCCAGGCTGAAGGTACATGGATTGGGATCTGGTTATAATAATGGGCTTTTGAAAGAGTGTAGCATGTAGTTATTTGAGCAATATACTGGGATGAAGCAATAAGAAATTGTTTACTTCTACTGAAAACTTGGATGTTTTCAGCATTGTATATAACAGAATCAAATACTAGAATTGCTTTTCTTTGAAAAAGGAAGAAGCTTATAGGAGCTTTTGGATTTTATTTAGGCAAGATTGCATAAATATCATCAAGTAGGGAGATTCTGATTTAGGGGTCTTCAAAAATTAATTTGTCTTATAAACCAAAAACTTAAATCTAGTAGTGTGATTGTTCCATCAACTGCCCATTAGATTGTTGTGTGAGAGTGGCATGTATTTAAATTGTGGTTACTCTTCAGAGTTTTGAAGAATTTGAATTAATAAGTTACAGTCTCCAAAAACAATCCTTGCATAAACAGTCTTATTCCTGTTTCAGATGGAAGTGCTACTGAAACAGGAACAACCAAAAAGGTTCCAAAGCCTAAGAAGAAGCATTCGTACAAAACCATTGAGCAGAATATAAATAACCTCAATGTCTCTGAAGCAGATCGAAAGTGTGAGGTAAGGAACTGTGTGCGCACTGTGGTCTTTGGCTAATTCAGAGTACGAGGGGCTGAAATATGGAGGGGCTAAGCCTGCCTTGCTGGTGTGCTTATTTAGGCCTCAAGGGAGTAAAGTATTCAGCTGGTGTCTGCATTATCATCATTTAGCTTTACAGTGAGTATTGAAAGGGTAAGTCTCAGTTTTTCCCTTAGTATTTCAGAATGATTGGGTAGGAAAAGATGACAAATTACTGAGAAATCTGATTGAAACATTAATCTCCTTTCCTGGTACATGTGGCAGTGGTGACAAGGGCTGACAGTTATTGTGTGTTTACTGGATGCCCTCTCCTGCCCTAAGCTTGCGGCCTCTGTTAATTTATTTAATCCCCATATCCTTGTTAATTTCTGAAGAGGTAATTGAGGTGCAAGTCTGTTAAGTACCTTACCAAATATGACATAACTAGTTAACAAGCTAGGATTTGAAACTAAGTGGACTGACTGGCTCCAGAGTCCTTGCACTAAATGACCTTGCATGATCTAGAAAATTCTAAGGAATCTGTTTAAAGAAATGGTACTGGAGGCCTCACTTATAAATCGCACAGTTAATTTAAAGCAAAGAGGTGTTACTACAAATTTTTCTTAATTTTACTACTAAACACAGTATTTCTCTGGGACTTGTGGGCCTAGGATCCGATCTCTGAGAAGGGCATGCTGCCTGCTGGTGGGGGTCCCTGAGGGGCACACAATGGGGTGGTGGTTTCTGTGAGTGTGAGGGAAAAGTGCACATTGAACTCAGCTGCTGCCACAGATAGACCCTGCTGTCGCTGGTATGAAGCACTGCTGGTGACGCTCATGGGAACAGGAAGCCTACATAAAGAAGCAAGCCCCTTCTTCTAGCCCTGCAAGCGCCCTTTAGTGCCCCCTATTGGTGGAGCCCAACATGGAGCTGCTGGCAAAGCTGAAATGTAGTCCCACACCCAGCATTATAGCAGAGGATTGAAGGGTAGGTTTGGAGCTGAGCTCAATAACTGGTGGAAAGCCAAATGTTGTAATACCTATTTTCCTAAAGGTTCTCTTGGGAGTTGAGGGAGAGAGAGAAAGCAAATATGTAAAATGTTATTGGAGAATCTAGATAAAAGTTCTGCCGAGGCTCATATTACTGCTTCATCATTTTTGTAGATTTAGTATGTTGGGAAGGGGGAACATGCGATGAGAGGAATGAAGACATTGATAGGCAGTTCTTCTGAAGTTTTGATATAAGCTAGAGCATAGTGATAGGATGACAAATGGATAGGAAAGCAAAGTCCAAACTTTTGTTTTTTAAATGGGAGAATTAACAGCATTTTTACTTGTTGATAGCATCAGTCTAGTGAAGAAGGAGTTGATGGTGATGCAGAAAAGAGATCTAGAGCAGTGTCCTTGAGCAGGTAGGAAGGGAAAGGAGTGGACGGCACAGAGGGACTTGACTAAGGAGCATCGTAGCTGATGGGAGAGGGGGTTTAGTGTGTGCTTATGGGAGTGTTCTTGATATTTTTTTCTGGATGTCCCCTCTTCCCCTCATCAATTAAATAGGAAGCCAGATTTTCAACTGACAGTGTGTTGAAGGTTTGAGTAAAGAAAAAAGAGTCACCTGAGAGAGTAAGCAAGTGAGTGGACACGGGAACTATAACTTGCCAGATAACATTTAGGATCTGCTTGATGGCAACAGCAGATGGATGAAAAGTGAGGTCAGTTTGCATGATTTTGTGTCTGATTGGATGTGTGAGTACAAGGAAGGAGAAGGCAGGAAGCTGGATTGCATTTAGCTGAGTGTCCCACAACTAGAAAGGGACAACTGGAGTTAAAAGCATCTGCAAAGGAGTGGTTGTAATCACTGCTTTTGCTGGGAAAGGAGAGACAGTATAAGGCCATATCATCAGTAGATTGTAGGGCCTGGTGGAGCCAAAGACTTACTGGTGTTGGAGACAAGAAGGTGTCTGGAAAGGTGGTAGTTGTCAGAGAGGGCACTTGGACTTGAGCATATGGAGAAGTTGCAGTCATGGTGAATGGCGCAATTCAGAGACTAGGCGAGGGAGTGAAAAGCTGAGATAGCGTGGGGGTCATGCAAGGGTTTCAGAGCCCTGGAGTTCTTAGGATGGAACCCAAGGCAATTGAATGAGAGGATTTGACTCGGCCCGCAAGTCCAGATCAACGTTGCACCTGAGGAGGAAGCAGGGAGCAAGGGACAGGGGTACGCGAGAAAATGGAGACAAGACAGGAGGTCTGATCAAGTCTCGTTTATTATTCCGGGGGAAAGAGCATATATAGGGTGACAGTCACAGGGAAGTTACATTAGGTGACGCAGGGTGGTTCGAGGTGGGGATTCAATGAGAGCGCGGCACGGAAAACAATGGGACGGTCCTGCTGACGTCAGTTTGGGAAAAATGTACATGGAACGGGGAAACAGAAACCTAAGGCAGTCCTCATCGAAACCTAACCTTATATGGGCAACTCAGGCAATTAGGGCCATAACTCACTGCTGGGGGCCATCTTGTCCGATGGCTCCTGACAAGGATTTCAGGAAATTGCGAGGCCAGAGTATTGGAAGGATCAACATACGGAAATTGAAATTTTCAAAAACTGTAACAGTAGTTAAAGGAGAGTAGTACTAAGTTGATTTCCCAAGAAAGGGGTAGTTAGGGCTGTGACCTGGGGATTGGCGATGATTGTAATACAGATAGATGGAGGGTGGTAAAGTTTGATGTTGTGTTCAAACCTGAGGGTTTTAGGAATTAGGATGTAGCGTAGCCTGGGAGCATCAGTGAGTTGCAAGGAAATTGTCTATCCCGTGTGATTTCCTGGCTGTGGGAGAGGAGGCTCCACTGGAGAAGTCTGCAGGGCGAGCAGTCGCCCTGCGTGGACACCAGGCTCCATAAGAACAATTAGAACAGTCTTCATTAAACCACTTCATTAAAGCCACTGCAGCACAAGTTCAATCCCCAGCCAGGGAGCTTCCCACATGGTGCAGCAGACCTCTCCTGCCTCACCCGCTGCTCCCTCAGCAGTCTTTTGTCATTGTCTTCCTCCCTCTGCCCTTTAGAGCCTTTTTAGACACTTTGTTCCTACCTTTCCTCCTTGAAATTAATTACAAAGGAATGAGATTTTGGCAAGTTGGGTTGAAGTTTGTAGAAACATGTAATTTCTAAGATTTTTTTCACTCTTCCTCTTGAACTTTCACCCCTTTGACAGTGATATTGCCCTCATTGAGAATGACCAAGTTAGAGCAAGTAGGTGGTGAGACCCTTTAGGGAAGAGGTGGCCAATGCAGGAAATTTTGCTCGTGACTGAGTCTAAAGGGCCCTGTGATGGCTCAGTGAGGGGGCTGAGCCAGGGCAGGCATTTCTCCTCTGGACTGCCTTGTGGCTTCAGCCTGTGAGGTCAGTGTTGGATGAGCCTGATGCCAGGGTGCATGTTGATCTCAGGGGTTACCAGCTTTGGAGCTTTTAAGTTTTTAAAGTTTAGATCCTGGTTCTACTCTTTTAGTTGTGTGGTCTGGGCATAGGTTCTGAATCTTACTTTGTTAAACTGTAAAAACAGGTAACCCATATATGGGTTGTGTTAGTGAATCAGTTTTTGTCAAGGTGCTTTACACCATTTGCAAAGTATACAGCAGATTACAGAATTGTACAATAAGTTGTATACATTCAAAGAGGACTCAGAATTCTCCCTTTCCTTCCCTTGCCTGTCCCACTTACTTTTTCCCTTCTTGGGTAATCTGAATATTTATTTCACTATCATTCTTACTTTCCTTCTGGTTCTGCAGTGAAATGGATTCAGTCAGGAATGGTTGATGATAGTATGGTTAGAAATTCTGTTTTCCAATTTTTTTTTAAAGATTTATTTATTTATGCATACAAGATCTGGGGTGTAGGCCAGAGGTGTTTTGGGGGGGGGGGGGTCGATGAGAGGATTCACCAGAGACAGAGTCGGGAGCAGAACAGGCAGGTCTACTGAAATACACTGCTGAGGGAGCAGCGGGTGAGGCAGGAGAGGTCTGCTGCACCATGTGGGAAGCTCCCTGGCTAGGGATTGAACTTGTGCTGCAGTGGCTTTGGATAGCTTCATGGTGTTGAGACTTAACCCCTTGTGCCACCAGGGAGTCCCTGTTTTCCAATTTTTTTTTTTTAACACATAGATCCAATTCTCTGAGCCTGATGAGGCTGCTATAGCCTCTCCCATGGTTATGGGACAGCAAGCAGCACTGCTCCCTCTAAGCCTGCAACTCTCAGGCTGTGGTGTATTTCTGCCAAGTGAAATTAACAGAATCATGGAGAAATACCAAGTATCTGAGTCCTGGAAAGCTTTTTTTGGCTCTGTAATCGGCTGTAAACTTGAGTAGCCAAAAACAGAAGATAAAAAAGGGTAGGATTATTGCAAACTTCAAATTTAAAGTTTCAACTGTATTGAACTTGTCTTCCCTTGAGATGGAATGGAGATTAGAAAGCAAACTCTGTCCTGGCTGAGTCTAGATCAGCTGGGAGCACTTGTTTGTCTTTTGGACACAGCTGTCTATTCTGCAAAATGCTTTCTATCGTGGGGGGTTTTCAACCTGGTCATCCTCCGGTTCTTTGTACCGTGAGAGCACAAATAGACACAATTCAAGGAAGGTCAAGGCACATGCTATGGGAGAGAGAGTGGATGGAGGTGAGAGTTTATGGAAGAGGTGAGATTTGAAGTGGACCTTGAAGGCAGGGGAGGTATTCGTCAGGTGGACATTGACAAGAAGGAGATAGCAATCACTTTAGAAAAAAAGACATAAGACCACAGAGCAGAAAATTTCTGGTTCTTTAGGAAACTGGACATTGTACAAGCTTGGCTAGAACTGAGCATTTAACTGTAAGATTGAATGACCCTGAACTTTAACATGTAGTCCATTTATCAAGCCCGTCTATTATGGTTATTCTCCCTTGCTCTGGATCCCTGTTTCAAGGGGTTCATCTACCCAAACTATGCAGTTAACAGTAATTCATTTTCCCATCAATTTACTCAAAGATGCCATTAACATCTAATTTACATGAAAGAACCATTTCTCATACTGGCAGATACAGTTCTAGGCAAAAGTAAGGAAATTTATCTCAGTGTTTTCAGCTTTAATGTGGGTAAGTATACAATTTCCATGTTGACTCTTTGAAATGCTGAGTTTCATTCACTACCTACTCGAGATCTTCTAGGGGTGTAGACTTCCTGGGAAACTGTTGCTCTGGTTAGCACTTGAGGAAAGAGTGGAAGTACCAGCACTGGTGTTTTTAAGATTGGAAGTGGGAGAGACAAGACACATAGGGCTAACGCAGGGGAGGGTTGTAATGGTGACAATGAAGTTGAAAAGGAAGTGATGTAGAGATACTCTAGGAGGAAAACTCAGCTCACCAGGCCATGTTGCTAAAGGATAAGGGATAAGGAGATAGGGAGGACATGAAGGGCTGTATCTGCAGATGATGAGGTGGCTTGTAGGGAAGGTGAGAGGAGAATCTCAGGTGTGGTGATTTGAGTTCATTTCTAAGGGAGCCAGAAGGCACATGTTATATGTAAACTCTCCTCTCTCCATAGTAGCCTGAGGCATCAGGAAGATTTGTGATTCCAATACCTAACCTATTTCCTGTCTCTGCACCGCCTATCTATGACTTCTACCCTCTTGCCAAATACACATGCATGTGCCTTGCCCTGTCCTTGTTCTTATGCTTGGTACCTTGTTGTGCCTTTGGGCTTGGTGTCACCTAGAAAGGTCACTCCTCTTTGACCTAGTTTTGGGAACCTTACAGCTTCTCTCATATTTTACTCACACAGCTATGAATGTACTTTGCCTGGACCTCTTAATTGTGTTCTTCCAATCTTTGAAAATATTTCTGTTTAGAAAAATAATAGAAATTGTTGGGATAGCATTCCACTAGAGATAGCCATTTAAAAGCAACAACTTTTGTAAGGGACCAGCAGAAGAATATCTGTTCAGGTATGTTGTGAACAAACAGATTGACATGGCCTAAGCCTGTGACCATTTACTGTGTGCTTGCTGTGAAAACATTTAATCATCTGACTGCATGCTCCCTTTCTTTTGAACTGGTATCCACTGGGATGGGATTTTATCTAATCATTTAAAAAGCCTCTTCCCCTATTCTATTCCCCTCTTCCCCCTGTTCTGTTTTTGATAATGCACAGAGACACTTCAATCTAGTTTATTGCATGTGTGAATGAGCAGGATCCAAGAGTGACATTTTATGTATTTTATACATTTTTTTGCCTACATATTATCACTTTTCCTTCCTCTTTATTCCTCTACTCAGATTGATCCCATGTTTCAGAAGACTGCAGCTTCATTTGATGAGTGTAGCACCGCAGGGGTATTTCTCTCCACCCTCCACTGCAGTGACTATAGGAGTGAGCTGCTTTTTCCATCTGACGTCCAGACACTCTCCACTGGAGAACCTCTTGAGTTGCCAGATTTAGGTTGGGTAGAAATGACAGATTTAAAGGGTAAGTACACGCAGTGCCTTTTACCAAAGCATTTCAGTAATTGCAATGGTTCTGTATTACCATGGGGTGTAAGTAAGCCTATTGTGTTCTATGTTGTTTATTTAAATTACCCAGAAGGTGCTTCTGCATTGCCAAATTGGGCATCTTTTCGGGAGAAAGTAACTTTCCTATTTTATGCGGTATGGAGTCTTAAAATAATAGTAGCTAATGATAATAGTAGCTAATTCCTCAAGTGTTCTTGTTGGCTACAGTTCTCACAGTCACATTTTAGAGTCCCGGGCTCACCCTGGAATATCAGAGTTTGGACTTGGACTCAGGGAAGGGGGCTTTAAAGAGACTTTTGTCAAACCAGCGAGACCTTATTTTTATTTGCCCGGGAGCTCCCAAAAAGAAGAACATATTGTGAGTTGTTTTCAGATTGCCCTGCGGTGGCCTGAGAATGGACCCTCTCTGTTGTCAGTCCCTCATATTGACTTAACACGGGTTTTTAATACCCTTTCTTTCATACCCCTCTACACCTGCCCCCAGGGGTGAACCTCCAACTGATGAATTTATGACAGGCACAGGTGGGCATGAAGGCCAGCCACCAACTTTATGCTCTCAAACTGGTTCTAGTCTTGAGGTGGGTAATCTGTAGATGGTTTAATTTGGGACTAAAATACCTTACATTGTATTATTGCTTGTCACTTAGTACACTTTGAGGAGGAGATTTTGATCTCTCAACTATAGCAAGGGCATGGAGCCCATTTCATAGTCAAATGTTTGCTTCAGGTTTCTGCTCTAGTGTTTTTACTAATTCTTTAGATGCCAGTGCGGAGACCACTTCCAGTGTGGTTGTGTGTCTGAGCGTCTGCCCTCTTCTGGGAGAGCAGTCTGTGAGACCAGTGCCTCTGAAGAGGCGAGGAGTTGTGTTCCACCCGCCTCTAAGCCCTCTTTGTGTTCTTCCTGTCCTCTTCAGCACCCTTGCAGCAGTGTGTGGAAGATCGCCAGATCTGCCCTTCCCTGGCTGGGTTCCAGTTCACTAAATGGGACAGTGAAACACATAATGAGGTGTGGTCAACTTTTGGACTTCTAAGAGCTCTGGGCATATCTCCAACAGTTCATGGTTTCAGTGCAATGGCCTCAAATTAGTTCTGCCCAGTGGGAACCAAAACTGTGGCATCATTTTTATTTAGCCAGGAGTACAGAAAATATTTCCTTTGGCCCTTCTCTAGGGACTAAAACCTCAGGGGGAGGGGGTCTGTGGGAGTATGACCATGAACTCCAGCAGGAACATTAGACAGCTAAAGGAATTCTGGTATCAGCTTCATGTCCCCTCTTCTCTGCTTCCCCGGGGTAAGGTAGCTCTGCCATTCCTGGGTGCACCTTTTAAACCAAATTTACTCATGAACATGGTTCTCTCAGTGGCCCTGGTTTTTTAAACTGCTGTCAAGCTCGAGGAATTTCCTGCTCTTCAGGGTTGAGTCCCTTGGCACAGAGTTTCCTGAGAAATTGTCATGTGTAGAGCTTTCCTTTGTTTATTTTTAGCATGGCCCCCTTTAGCCTACTTACTACAGTTTCCAAAATAAATGGTCTCCATGGAAAACTGTTTTCTCTAAACATGTAGTTAATGAACACAGATTCCTGTTTTACAAAGTGTGCCTAGTGACAAAACAGCTTCATCCTGTGCTGCACAATATAAACTTCCTCAACGCTTTACTATCATGAGAACATTTACTCTGGGGAAAGGAGGGGTAAGAAGGCTGGAAACTGGAATTTTGAGGCAAGAAGGCACATCTAGTGAGACTGACTGTTCCTTCTATAGTCACTGGGTGGTTACAGGAATAGGGGAAGTGAATCCTCTCTTTGTCCCCTCCAGTCTGTATCGGCCTTGGTGGACAAGTTTAAGAAGAATGATCAGGTATTTGACATCAACACTGAGATAGAGAGTGACAGCGGGGACTTCCCCAATGGGCCCCTGGAGAACGACTTTGATGCCAACGATGATGCCAACGATGAGCCCGATCACACTGCAGCCGGGGGTCCCACGGAGCTCGGGAGCTGGAAGCAGTCCTGCCACGTTGAAAGCTGCCAGTAAGGCTCTCTGGACCACAGAAGATGTTCCCATGGGAGTGTCCCACCAGTTTTTAACAGAGTCCCTGCCAGCACAACCTCATTTCATCTCTGAATTGGCTGGGCAGGTGTGCAGTGTTGTCCACACTGACTGAGCCATTCTGACTCATGGTGGAATGTTGGTTTTAGCCAATTATTGGGTATAAAACTGACACTGTGGAGCTTGTAAGGATAGAACTAAACTATATGAAGTGCTGAACAGAAGTGCCTGGGATTTGTTAGCCCCTGGTTACCACTTGCCTTTTGGTAGCATGGAGCACTCTCTGTGCACTGCCTATGTCTGACTTTTGGCTAATGATTCCATATTGGTTATGGGCAGTAGTGGCCTGTCTAAAGCGACGAGCAAGGAGGGGACAGGGCAGTGTTGGGTTGCCAGAGAGTTAAATCAGGACTGAGAAAAGTTGGAAAATGAAATAAGCAACAAAATTGAGCACATTGAACTGGGTTGGGAGAGGTGGCAGAATTCGCCTGTAGTAATATCTTTTTGACTAATAAGCACCATAAGAAGAAAATCGTAGCAATGTGCTTAATAGGTTAGTATTGTTTTAATTTTCAATATGACTTGCAAGTGGGGGTCCCACAACCTTTTAGCGTGAGGGACTCTAATGGTCTTGAATGGGCCTGTAGGAGATTCCGTAAGATTAGAACAGACAGATCCTCTGATAACTGCTGCTTCTGTCACAGCAGTTTGGCCAACCTGGGACTGGGGATAGCTGTGTGGATTAGTACAGGTAAAACAGCTTGGAAGTTGCCCGTTGTAATTTCCCACCAAGGCCAAAATCCCTTCAAGAGCATTGCTTGAATGTCCCCAGGATAGTAGACTGATTTCTTGAACTCAGCTTGCCTATATAGAAAATGTTAGACTGAAAATGTCTTTTCAAATCCGAAGGGCTAAATAGTTGACACCTGAAGACAAGATTTACCATGTATACCCTTTAGTATCCTCCTCTCCTTATTTACACTGTTACTGCTGTGATTTTGTCCCTTTTCCCAGGCTGTATTCTAAGTGCGTAATAGTGACCAGGTTGGTAGGATAAGATCTAATATTTTCAAAATGTCAGAGGCACTGTCACTTTTCCGAAACAGTAAGATGACACCTGAGGAACTGACAGTAGTAGAGGAGAGGGCTTTAGTCATTTCCATTTTATTTTTGGAAAATGGTTGGTTTTGTTTTTTAATATTTATTTATGCATACAAGTTGGGGTGCTTAACCGCTGCACCACCAGGGAGGCCCTGTTTTTGTTTTTGTTTTTAAAGATTTATTTATGCATACAAGCTGGGGTGCAGGCCAGAGGTGTGGGTCAGTGAGAGGGTTCACCAGAGACAGAGTGGGGAGCAGAACAGGCAGATCGACGGAAATACACTGCTGAGGGGAGCAGCGGGCAAGGCAGGAGAGGTCTGCTGTGCCATGTGGGAATTTTCCCCCATCAAGCATCGAACTCATGCCGCAGCTGCTGACAGCTCCGCAGCACTGTGCTTAATCATTGCACCACCAGGGAGGCCCAGGACGATGGTTGTTTTTAACAAATGTCTCCATTTCTTTTTCTAGTTCCAAACAGAACAAAATCTTAGAAGCCAGAGTCTAGAACCTGAGCTTAGATGCTGGCCTTCCCCAGGAGCCCCATAAGTGAACTGAACTAGACCTGACCACCCCATGGATAACTCTGAGATGTGGGGCACATGGCATCACCTTTGGGGTCTTTGCTTTCTCATCCATAAAACAAAGGGTTGGAACTAGATGATAATAGTAATACCTGGTATTTGTTGAGCTCTTATTCTGGCTTGGTCAGACACTGACAGGTTCATTACTTTATCCTTGCAACAAGCCTGTGATTAGGTCCTGTTATCTCCATTTTACAGTTGAGGAAGCAGACTCAGATACAGTACACAGTAAGTAATGGGGTGGAACTAGAAGTTGCCCAGTCTTGACCAATCCTGGCTGTGTGTAATGAGCTTTGAATGACAGACTCCACCCCAGACCATTTAACTGAGTCTCTGAGACCAGGTGTTGCGTTACTTTTCCCCCAGAATTTCCCTGGATAATTGTACTATGCACCCACGCTTGAAAACACTACTCTGCTGAAAGGTCTTTGAGGATTTGTCTAGCTCAGGGTAGGTAGGGGCAGTGCTAAATTACAGTGTTGTATAGGATCCCCACGTATTCATCCCCACATGGCAACACTTTGACAACTATGCACGTCAGACATTAGCAAGGACACGTCTGAGAAAGTTATGTCTGAGAACAGCTTGGGTACACCTCCTCTTCCTGTCACAGGGGCCATGTGTTTTCTAGTGGATTTGTCTGGGGTGTAGACATGCCTGTCTTTGTAAGGTGCTCACTGTGTTAAAGACCTAACCTGTGGTTCAGGCACAGACCACAGCCTGCTCCATGCATGCAATGAAGAGTCAGCCTGCACACTGGGTGATGTGCTCCCAGCCAGCTGGGAGGAGACCTTTAACCTGCAGGTATCTGTACAATGTGATTGAGCTAGTGCTAAGCTGAAGGAGGGGCCCTGAATTGGGGGCAGAGTAGAAGAAATAGAGTTCCTGCAGAGGGGAGTAGAGAAGTTTTGGAAGAGGCAGGACTCCAAAAGGGAGACTGCAGATTCGGTTAGTTGTTTGAGGGAGGGAGTTGGGATCAGTAGGTCATCTGACACGTAGCATGTTTGAAATAATTGCTAAATGATTAGAGTTCAAGACTTCTGGTGCATAGACATTCAGGGATTGGGAACCAACTCTTTATAACGTGACCTGTAAGTTCCCAGTCAGCTCCCAACCCTATTACTAAAACTTCAGCTGAGGAAAATTCATGTAAACTTAGCAGAGATGCTGCTGAAGCTGCCTTCTCTCTCTCTCTGGCCTTCACAATGCAGGATGTGTGCTACTTAGCATATACTAGTTGTCAGGTGGTTATAGCACTAATTCTTACAGACTAGGAATGTGATTTTTTTAGTATATTTTAAGTTTCAGTTACACAATAAATGTACAAATATAATTTCCTGGTTTTTAAAAAAGATTCTGCAGGTAAAGGCAAAGTCCTCTTAAAGCTTTTTTGGCTTATTCCATAGGGCTTGATGTGAATGGAATTTATATACATGACTCTACAGGCCAAAAGCCCCTGGTTGTCTGAAGTTTCCTACATTTCCCTACATTTCCTACATTCCTTACATTTCCCTTTAGAGGCCAGGATAGCAGCACTTACTTTCAGATGTGTCAGAGGCCTGTAGGAGAAAGCTACCTCACATAGTCCAGTGTCTTGCAGAAAGGCTAAAAGACCAAACCAAATCTGCCACACTGGACTGACCAGTTAGACACTTCACACACCACAAAGAATAAAGCTAGATGGCGTCACAGACAGATTTTATATGGAGGGCCCCCAGTCACCTGGGGGACATAAATTAGAATGGCATAGTTTCCAGTTTTAGTAGAACCATAGCAATGTTTGTCGGAGCCTTCATTTATGGAAGGGTGGTGAAGAAAGTCTGTGTAGTCATCTTATGTGCATCTTATGTATGCAAAAATCGTGGAGCTGGGGTTAAGGGAATTATGTCTGACCCTCAGCTTTGGCAATTTGCTAGCTGTGTAGTCTTAAGTAAAAACTTATTTTCTCTCTACCACTGTTTTCTTGTCTATCAAATGGGCGAAAATGTTTTATGAAGCACTTTGAGTACTTGTATAGATATGATCATATAAAACTAAGATGCAAAAACACTAAGTAAAAACTAAGGGACTGTTGGACTTGGAAATGTAACTCAGTTGTGGAAGTGTGTAGGTGGAGTCTTCACATATAGGTAAAAACATGATTTCACGTGTGTTACAGGGAAGAAATTATCCCTCTTGGAGATGGAGATATCAGGACCATGTGCCCCCTTCTATCCATGAAACCTGGAGAATATTCCTATTTTAGTCCCCGTACCATGTCAATGTGGGCTGGCCCGGATCACTGGCGCTTTAGACCCAGACACAAACGTATGTACCTCTCGAAACTTTAAAAGAGTAGATGACAAGTAAGTCAGCAGTTCAGCCAAGGAAGGGAAATTCCAGTCTCTGTTGTACCTCCTGATAAGCTGAAGAAGTGTACAGATGAGCCGACTTCCCGTTGGCCTGGCCTGGGTTGAGGGGTCAGTTAAATTTGAGGGCTCTGAGTGGGAAGACTACTTGGAGCCAAGGGCATTGGGCTCATAACCTTGTGCTACCCACTAGGATCCACGTGACTTAAAACAATGGCTGTTGGTGGGAATGACCGTGGGCTCTGGAAGGCCCCCGTGAGTTAGTGCAGGAGGCTGCACTCTGACGGGCTGTGCCCTTACAGGTTTTGCATTTGGTCTTTAAAAAGAAGGAATTATCATGTATTATAATAGCACACAAAAAAACAAGGATGAAATGTATGATTTTGCTTTTCCTAGTGCTGTTAGGATTCTCAAACATGCTGCCTTTTGGCTGATAAGGCTGCCCATGGACCTTGTGAGATGCATGAATAACTTTGGCCAGAGAGGTGAAAGAGTATTAACATCTGTTTTCATTTTTGCAGAAGAAGCTGCCTCACAATCAGAGAACAGAAAGAAGAGCACAAAGAAAGATTTTGAAATTGACTTTGATGATGATATTGACTTTGATGTATACTTTCAAAAAACAAAGGTTTGTACAAATTTATTGACATATGCTTTCTTCAGTTATTCTTTATATTCCTCTCTCCCTTTTAGATGTGAGTTTTTAAAAATTCATTATAAATTTTACTTTTAGAATAAATGAATGGCTTCATTCTCCTCGGTCCCTAAAGGAATTGAGAAATATTCCCAAACTCAGGGGCAGAGAGAATTAATTTTAGAGTATGAACAGTGACTAGCAAAATCACTCTTTTACACAGAACCGGGAACTCTGATCATTGATTGCTGCTGTCCAGACCCCAAGCTTCTTCCAAAAAAAAAAAAAAAAAAACGATAAGAACTTTCTTATTAAAGATACCTAAAAAACTTCTCTTTTTAAAAATTAACAGGCTGCCACTATTCTGACCAAGTCTACTCTGGAGAACCAGAATTGGCGAGCTACCACTCTTCCCACGGATTTCCACTACGAGACTGATAATCTTGTCCAGCTGCATCTCAAACCAGGCATCAGGGTAAGGCTGTTTCTCAAGGTGGCTGCTATTGAACCGGTCTGTAGCCCAGGAGCTATCCAGTGGCTGGTAGCATGACTGTCAGACCATGCGCTTGAGGATTATGTGTTAGTCCAGGAAGTTACTGGGAGGTGAAAAGGGGAAGGCTGAGTTAAAGCTTAGAGGATAGATGCTCACTAAATACTCAAAAACAATTCACTTTGTTAGAACACTGGACCCTGGGGCCTATGTGCTGAAATGCTAGGGAGAGAAACAGTCTTTTGTGGAGGTATTTACAAAAATGATAGGTGTTGAAACCGGGTCGGGGATGGACACAGGGTGTTTAGTCCCTTCGTGGTCGCCAACTGAAACCGGGGCGGATGGGGCACAACTGTCCAGACTCTGAGGCAAGAGCCACCAAAAAGCCCCCAAAGGCCAAAAAGGCCAAAACAGCACTGTCTATGGGTTCTCACGCGCACGCACAATTGCAAGAGACCTCAGGCTACAGGAACAACAACAAACATGGGGTTTATTTTACAAACAGGGGAAACAAAGAGCTTACTGCATCCACAAGTGGTGGCTACCTCACCCAGAACACATCGGTGATGGTTGCCACCGGTCACCGGGAGTGCTGGACAGCACTGGTCCCTCAGAATGGTGGTGTCAGAGACACCCAGTGTTAACAGCTCTTTGTGAGACGTTGGTTTATACCAACAACCAGCTCTTTGAGACACCAGGCTCAGGGCCTCTGGTGCTCCTTTCAGGCAATGTCAGAGACTGGACTGGAGGCCCAATCTCTGAAAGAGTCCTTCAGCTTCTCTTCCTCCTCAGAGGGCAGCTGCTGGATGCTTCTTTTCTTCTTTCTTCCTCGGAGGCCAGGAACAGACTTCTTTCTTTTCTCTTTGGAGTCTGGAACTGTTGTCTTCTTCTGGGAGCTGGCGTCGTCGTCTCTCTCCTGTTCTCTTTAAGGGCCTCCTCTCTCTCTGTCTCTGGGGCTGGCGTGCTTTTTCCTCTTTTTTTAAATTTTTTTTCCTTCCCCCTTCCCCTCTGTCCCTGGCTTATATTCTCTCTCAGGGTACCATCCATAAGTCTGATTGGACCATCTTTCAATTCTGTGGCTGATTGGACCATTTAGCACCAATCAGTTGCTAGCACCTGATTGGTCCATTCCACTATCCAGGATATCCAGGGTATCCAGGAAGTCTCTGAGGAGCAACTGCCACAACTGACAAAATGGCAGTTACTGGGCTCTGAGAAATGACTGCCACAACTGACTTATGGTGGAGTAGTAGGGTGAGAGGCACCATTGCTCCTGCTGGCTTCCACTGCTAAGGCAGCTGGGTTCTGGTAACAGTATTTCTTGATTCTCTCACTTTCTAGTTGGATGCCTTCTCCAGCCCAGATTGCCTCCCTCATGAGCAGGGTGTCGATGTGAGCCCAAATGATTCATGGGGTAATGGAAGGTCTGACTGTAGAGCCCTGGGGAAACTCTCCAGTTCTGCATGGTCTTTCTGGGTTCCTTCTAGGACTGTTAAGTGCTCTAGACCACCTGCTGCTGCACCTCAATCACCGTTCACATCCCTGTGACTTTTCTATGATGCTAATAGCAAGTTACTGTCCCTGTTGCCAGGGTAACCAGGCAGTGATTGATGCCAAGTTCCATTTTGTCTGGCCCTTCTGCTTATTTGCATTCCTTGTGGTTCTAGTGTCTGGTATCAAGTGTACAGCCTACAGTTCCCTCTTCCTTATTTTGCCTATTTTGAATTCTGTTTTTATAAACCAACTGAATATTTCTAACACCTGAATTTTCTAGTCAATATGGTTCACATAATAGAAACACTCTCAAAAATGCAGAAAAAGAAACGAAGTTGCAGTTGTAGTAGTAACTGTGATACCAGCAGCACCTTGCTCTAGTCAGAAAATAGAGCCCTGTGGGGCAGAGGGGACAGGACCAGGAACATGGTTGGACACTTCACCAGCCTTGCATGGCCTCCAGCTGCTTTCTGTGGTAACAAGTCACCCTCCCTCCCTCAAGCCCTTACTTTGATCATTTGGAGAATGTAACCTTCTAGTGATTTGCATGTTCAGGTATGAAGTAACTAACTCATTATACTTCAAGGATTGTTGTTTCTTTGTTCTTTGTTGTAATTATTTCTTACCTAGGAAGGAACTTGTGACTATCCTCAGGAACAAATTTTCCTGTGTACCATAAGTCAGCCAGGCAACAGGATTCACTGGGAAAATGGCTATTAAACACTGGAAATACTGAAGATTAAAAGCTGGACTGTTGCATACTATTTGGGTAGGGACTATAGAGATCACCCACCCATCCAGTTGAATATCAGTGTTTCTAGTATGAATTAGTCATTACACGAGGGGGACATGTCCACGTCCCGAAATATTCCTTGTTGACTGCACTGGTCAACAAATTTTTACAAGTCATGTTACTGACGTAAAATTAGTCATTTCCTATCAATTTGTAGGTGCGCAACACGAATATGACAATCAAATTCTAATTTTGGCTCTAGTTTTTTTGGTAATCTGCAATAAATTGATGTTTACATCACAAAATGCATACCAATAGTAATATGCCTACGGTTAATACCTGTAAAAATCAAGTCATAGACTACTTCTTAGATTTCTTCGCTTGTGTCTTGTACAGCTGTTCAAGAATAGAATAGATGGAAGATGGTTTCCATTGTGCAAAAGCACAGCCTTAAGACTCAGTTTCGAAGAGTCTAGAAATAGTCTCCATTCTCGTGGGTCATGAGTGATTTCTAAGGCTTTCATGAGACCCTCAATATCGGAACAGAATACCAGAGTACTTTCCTTTTTGAAGAAAGGCTCCAACTGCTGGTGGTGCTTTCGATAGAAAGTAATTGTGACATCTTCTTCTAGAAGATTCCATTGTTGAAGTCTTGATCCTAGCAATTCTGCCTTGATCTTGGATAAGTCCAAATCGCAAACCAGGTCACTGAGTTCTTCCTGTGTTAGTCTGTGTGGGGTTGATGATGCACCACAGTGAAAATCTGGATCACTGCATGCTGATGGAAAAGGAGAAGAACAGGTTGGCTCACCCTTGTCCTCATCAGATGAATCAAGAGAATATTCTGCTGGAGGTTCTGGAATAGGAAGTCCCTTACCATGTGGAACTGGTCTCAATGCAGGCAGAATGTTTGGGTAGACTATTCTTGACTTCTTTTGCTTCATTATTCCGCCAGAAAGAGGAGGAACCAAGCAGAAGTAAGTCTTTCATGTGGTTGCTTGGCTCTCTCCATAACATGGGGACTGCAAATGGCATTGATGGCTTTTGCCATTTAACCACTGTGAAAGCTGTGTTGTACATATAGCACAGCATATATGTGGGGCCCAAGGCTTATCTTGGTCACCAACCTTGCATCTGAAGTAAAGATGAGAGATAAGCCTTCTTCACTTGAGAAGTGATACTTTTCTTCTGGTTGGCAAATGTCACTTCCCCACAAATAGAGCAGAAATTGTCTATGCTATTAACACACTTTCAAGGCATTACTGTTCTGTATTGTGCCTAAATGGATAAAATAATAACAGTTCTATGTAACAGTAGCTTAAACTGTCTCTCACAAAGTCTGAAATATTTTCAATGCTCAACCTTTCCGATAGGGCTTTATATAGTGCACACCTGATGTCAGCTTACTTCAGCAGCTGCCTGGCAGTAGTATTGCATTACATCAGAAAATGATGCAATCAACTCTGCATGATGTGTGCGTGATGGTATTATGCAATGCGATGCAATATTACATCATTCGAGGCTGATTTAGGATGTTGTTGCAGTCCTACTGGATAAATTTACACACACAGTGAAACATATAAAATCAATTACATGAAATATTTTCAAAACAAGAGCTAATAAAAAATTTTCAGGGTTAGCGCCTCCCCGGTGGCGCAGCGGTTAAGCGCTGCGCTGTGGAGCTGTCGGCAGCAGCGATGCGAGTTCGACGCCCTGCCGGGGAGAATCCCACATGGTGCGGCAGACCTCTCCTGCCTTGCCCGCTGCTCCCCTCAGCAGTGTATTTCTGATCTGCCTGTTCTGTTCCCCACTCCGTCTCTGGTGAACCCTCTCGCTGCCCCACACCTCTGGCCTGTACCCCAGCTTGTATGTATAAATAAAAAATAAATCTTTAAAAAAATTTTTTTTCAGGGTTATATTCATGTTCAGCACACCAAGATACTACAGATTAGGGCCTTTTTAAGTCAGTAACGATCTCACTGTTGACCAGTGCTTTGGACAATTTCTCGTGTGTCCAAAGGACAGTGTCCTAAATGAATAGGGACTTGGAAATTGTGACATATCAGAAACAGTGGAAGTGAAATCGGGCAGACGGGCCACAAATGCCCAGGCTCTGCGGCAAGAGCCACCAAAAAGCCCCAAAAGGCCACAAGGCCAAATACAACAAAGGCCAGCACCTGATGAGAGCACAGGGCACCGTCTGTGGGTTCTCACCCGCACGCACAATTGCAAGAGACTTCAGGCTGCAGAACAACAAACATGGGGTTTATTTTACAAACGGGGGAAACAGTGAGCTCACTGCATCCTCAAGGGGCAGCCACCTCACCCGGAACGCATCGGGGATGGCAGCTCTTTGGGAGGTGCTGGGTTAGACCAACAAACAGGCCTCTGAGACACCAGGCCCAGGGCCTCTGGGGCTCCTTTCAGGCTGCGTCAGAGACAGGACCGGATGCCTGGAGGGCAGGTGCTGGATGCTGCTTTTCTTCTCTCTTCCTCGGAGGCCAGGGATGGACTTCTCTCTTCTCTCTTTGGAGTCTGGAACCGTCGTCTTTCTTCTCCTGGGGGCTGGTGTCGTCGTGTCTTCTCCTGTTCTTCTCTTCAGAGGCCTCTTTCTCTCTCTCTGGGGCTGGCGTCCTTTCTTTTTCTTCTCTTCTCTTTCCCCCCCTTTTCGGCTCAAACTTTTTCCCCCTTTAGGTCCCTCCAATCCTGGCTTATATCCTCTCCCAGAGCACCATCCACAAGTCTGATTGGACCATTTTCAATCCTGGAGCTGATTGGACCTACCCATCAGCTCCTAGCACCTGATTGATCTGTTCAAAACGGCAGTTACTGGGCAGGAGCAACTGCCATAACTGACTCTGGAGCAGCAGGGAAAGAGGCCCCACCGCTCCTGCAGGCACCCAAGCTGCTAAGGCAGCTTGGTTCCGGTAACAGAAGAAAGTGGATGTGCCTTAATTCAATAATTATCTGTTATTTAATATTTCTTCTGGATTTACAAAAACATTGTAAGTTCTTTTTTACTACTTTCGGAGTACATAGTTGTATTGAAATATTCAATATACGTTTGTACACACATTCAAACCCATTTCTTTCACCCCAAAGACACACACCTCAAGTAAAAATCACTGGTGTGTGGGACAGCAAATAGCCAAAGGACTGTGGTCACAGGCAGTCCCCAAAGAGGCAGAACTTATTCTGTGAGACTCTAGAAGACAGAGAAAGGACTGTGGCTGTCATGACAGGAGGAAGAAGAGATGTTTCTCCCTGTGGCTGTGTAGGTGAGAGTGATTGCCCCATTGGTGGGAGAGGCTGCCATAAATTAAAGTAGTGAGTTTTCTCTCAGAATGTTCTTGCAGCAACAAATTGACTTCTCTTCAGATCATTATAGGTAGTTTTGTTTTGGTGAAGCAACCCTTTTTTCACATAATAATGTGTGCAGATCTAATTGTTAATTAGCCTCTCTGGTTTCTTGGGATGGATGGAGGTTACTGCCCCGTGCTTCCTCTAGGACAGAGTTGTGCAGTTGAAAATTGATTAGATTAGATGACTTCTCAGAGCCCTTAAAACTCTAAAATTCTATAATTCTGAACTGTATAGTTTATAGAATCATAAATTCTATAATAAGAACTTAGATGACTTCTCTAACTTAGTGGCTAATTTTCTAGAAATTGCTTTCCTGCACTTGTTCTTTCCTTCATTCTAGTTACGTGGGATGTCCCAAGGTCAGAGGGCAAGCACTGAGCATTATGAAGAAATTGAAGACTATGATTACAACAACCCTAATGATACCTCTAACTTTTGCCCTGGACTACAGGTAAGTGGAGAGAAGAGCTCTGTCTTCTCTTCTAAGAGTCTTTCCTGTGTACGTGGCAGAAACCTGTAAGAAATTCTGAATCAGGTGAGGTTTTGTGGATGCTCGCCTGCCCTAGATATTAGGCAACTGAGCAGAGTTGAGGAAAAAGCCGAAACTTTGGCCTGCCTTACCTTAAGCAGGAAGCAAAGGGATGTATTCTAGTAAACCTTTGTGGTTTATTCCAAAAGTCATTTTGTGGAGTCTTTAGGCTGTGCAAAGCACTTATCTTAGCTATTTTGGCATTTCAAAGGAAAGGGAATATTGCTCTTGCTCTTGGAAGCTAATTTTTTGGTTGGGCAAACAAAACACATAGGCGTGTGAAGTTGGCATGATCAAATGTGGGGAAACAGTCTCTGGGGTGGACCTCAGGCTACCAGGTTTGTATTTCTGATTTTGGTTCTCTCACTGTGAATTTGTACAAGTCATTCCCCATCTTCAGATCTTGGTTTATACTAATTTTAATATCCCTTCTGTGAATAATTAGGAGTAATGAGATGGCAAATGCAAGTAATAGAAAAGGAAAAAGCCAAAAGAGATGCTATAGCAACTATGATTATTAATTCCTTTTTACTCCCACTACTGAGGTCTTAGCTCATAGATCCTTCCCTAGTGAGTGTAATTGGAAGATCACTAGAGACACCTAGAAGTCCATCCTAGGTTTGACCCATGTAATGAACTCTTGGTGCTTTGCTCTTGCTGTGAAAATAAGGAATCTGTTTCAATGGTATTTCTAAATCTCTTAGACAGTTTCTGCCAAACTTGAAAACTGTTTTCTTGCTCAGGCTGCGGACAGTGATTATGAAGAATCGGATGACTTATTCGTGGGACCAGTTGGGAACTTTGACCTTACATCTAACTCTTCCCATCCATCTAAGACAACACAAGAGGATGATGATCCACCTGAAGTCCAAGGATTTGACATCACGACTTACGGGGAGTCAAATCTGGTAACTGAGCCTCAAAAGGTAGGGATGAAGCCAAGAATTATATTTTATATTGTTTGCCTGAGCTCTCCTTAATTTGCCTCCGTATGACTGTCAAGTTGGTCTGAATATTTGGTGGTTTTTTTTTTTTTTTCATTTTGATTTTAATCCATTGCTCTTCAAATGGCTGATTCTCAAATAGGCATATAGCGGATGAGCTGGTGTAAATTAGGTTTGTAAGAAACTAACCATCTCTCCAAAGGAACTAGTCACAAACCATATGACTGGGCCTCCCTGGTGGCACAGCGGTTAAGCGCAGCGCTGCGGAGCTGTGGGCAGCAGCGATGCGAGTTCGACGCCCAGCCGGGGAGAATCCCACATGGTGCGGCAGACCTCTCCTGCCTCGCCCGCTGCTCCCCTCAGCAGTGTATTTCTGATCTGCCTGTTCTGCTCCCCACTCTGTCTCTGGTGAACCCTCTCTCTGCCCCACACCTCTGGCCTGTACCCCAGCTGTATGTATAAATAAATAAATCTTAAAAAAAAAATAAATAAACCATATGACTGGGGCATATCAGTTACACTAGTCAAGTATGTGATGAGGGCTGCAGGCAGAGAACTTGGGTTCGATGCCAATTGGATGAGGCTGGCTATTTGGCTCTCAAAATCTTGCCCAGATTAACTTTGAGTTAAATTATTATGCCTTAAACATCTGTTTATTCCATACTTGGTAACAGACCTGGTGCTTTCATACATATTTGAAACACTTATCTCTTTTACACTGGAAGTCCAGGTTAGCTTTAATGTAGATTGCATTAGGAATTAGATTGAATGAGGGACTCTATTTTAATGTCCCTATTCAAAGAAAGCTCTATAACTCTTTGGTTTTAACTCAATTTCTGGCTTTTGATTTTACAGTGAGTTGATAGCAAATATTCTTTCTTCTACTTAGTTTTATTTTATCATATACCTATTTCAGGTAAATAAAATTGAAATTCATTATGCCAAGACTGCCAAAAAGATGGACATGAAGAAGTTGAAGCAGAACATGTGGAGATTGCTGACAGAATTTTCCAAGCGAGCAGACACAGAGGTAATGTGTTCCACTTACTGTGTGGGTACCCAGATGAGGGAAGAAACTGACTGTTGTCTACAGCTTCACAGTTATTTACACTAAGGCAAAAAGAATTCATTCAGAAATAAAAGGAAGGGCCTCCCCAGTGGCGCAGCGGTTAAGCGCTGCGCTGTAGAGCTGTTGGCAGCGGCGACGCGAGTTCGATGCCTGGCTGGGGATAATCCCACATGGCGCAGCAGACCTCTCCTACCTTACCCGCTGCGCCCCTCAGCAGTGTATTTCTGATCTGCCTGTTCTGCTCCCCTCTCTGTCTCTGGTGAACCCTCTCGCCGCCCTACACCTCTGGCCTGTATCCCAACTTGTATGTATAAATAAAAAATAAATCTTTTTAAAAAAAAAAGAAAAAAGAAATAAAAGGAAGAGTGATGTCACACCTCTGAAAGAGAAATGTTTCAAGTGTATGAACAGGCAGGTCACACCAGAGGGGATACACAAAAGGAGATACGGACAGTAACTCCAGTGCATGGGAGGTTATTCAGCATTTCTGATAACGAAAAAATATAAAGAAAGCTCTTTGTGCTGCTTTAAAATAACAATTTTAACTATTAGACAGTGTTTTCCAGTGTGAAGTTGAAGAAAAATTGGAGTGCTTATTCACTACTGGTGCAATTTAAGTTGATAATTTTCTTTCAGAAAGCAAGTTCTAACATCTCAGATACCATAAAATGTGTAAGCCCTTTGATTTAATAATTCTGATTTGGGACATGTATCTTAAGTCGGAAATAGTAAAAAAGAAATTATGCTGTCAGATTGTTTCTTTCTCCATCAGAGCAAGGCCAGACCTTATTTCACTTGTGCCAAGTAAATGGAGCTCCTAGCTAAACAGAATCCTTCCATTTTGTCTTCTGAGCCTCTTCTGTTCAGGGAGTGTTCTGAGCTTTCCAAGCTCAACCCATTATCTCACCTGCTGGCTGAGAAGGCAAAATTCATTATATGATTGAGAACCCTAAGCTGTGTTGTCTTAGATATCAGATAAAGCTTCAGTCCACTCATAAGACTTTATCAACTGAAACAGAATGGGATACAAATGTAAGGAAAATGTGCATTTTAAAAGTAGAATTTAGGGCCTCTCTGGTGGCGCAACAGGTTAAGTCTTAGCCTCTGAAGCTATCCGCAACTACAGCACGAGTTCAATCCTGGCCAAGGAGATTCCCACAAGGCGCAGCAGACCTCTCCTGCCTCGCCCGCTGCTCCCCTCAGCAGTGTACTTCAGTAGATCCGCCTGTTCTGCTCCCAGCTCTGTCTCTGGTGAATCCACTCACCACCCCACACCTCTGGTCTACACCCCAGTTCTTGTATGCATAAATAAATACATCTTTAGGGAAAAAAAAAGTAGAATTTAAATGACTTATAATAATACACTGTCCTCTAAGGATTCTGGTTAATGAAAGGTGTATTTTTCTTTTAAACTAGAAATGCGAAAATATTCATACATAAAATTACACAGAGAAAAAAGAACAGTATAATGAGTGCCTACTTTACCAGAGTTTTGTCTGTACTGTCACCCAGTCCCGCCCTCCCCCACCCCCATGTATGCATTTTGATTCTCATAACTGTTTAGCAAGGAGGCAGTCCCTATCTGTGTGTGTATTTTAAATGAAAACTGTGAGTTACTTCGAGTTATGGATTCTGTGCTGCCTGGGATTATACCAGCCTTGATATCCATGATTACTGTAATTCAGTAAATATTGGTGTCATCACCCAGGGCTGAGGCACTGGGTCCCCTTATTGATCCTGTTCCCCAAATGTTGTAAGAAATTGTTTTGGTTTCTTTCTGATGTAGATGTTTCTTTTTGGAGATATAACTTTGTGAGTTTATGTTGCTGTCTCAAAAGTGAGCTGACCCTGAATGATCTGCAAATGTCTTCTGTTAGGCAAATCACAGTGAAACTGGAAAAGAAGGGACCGCAGAGGAGGTGGCTGAGAAGATGTTCAGCGGGCTCACAAAGGACCTGCAGAAGAGGTGCGTGCCGGTCAGCGCCTGCCCATGACCCCGAGGGGCCCAGCGGAGAGTGCTCTGGCCCCAGCCCTTAGTGGGCAGATCGCTGCACAGATGATTGCAGTTTTCTACTTCTTTTTTGCCTTGATAAATGAGTTCCTACAGACCAACTTTAAAAAGGCATTTTTCTTTTTTTTTTTTCTAATTTTTTTTTTTTAATATCTTTTACATTGTGTATATTCCTCCCACCACCAATTCACCTGTGATCCATCACTGTAGTCCCTTGTGCTCTTTTCTCCCCCGTTTTGAACCCTTATCCTCCCCCTCCCTCGCTGAGTGTCTCTCTCTTGTTTGGTTCCCCTATATTCCTGTTACAAGTGAAACAATTCGATATTTTTCTCTTTCTTTCTGGCTTATTTCACTGAGTATGATCCCTTCTAGTTCCATCCATGTCGCTGCAAATTGCATGTGTTTATCTTTTTTGCATGCTGAATAGTATTCCATTGTGTATATGTACCACATCTTCTTGATCCAGTCATCTATTTTTGGACATCTGTGTTGTTTCCATACCTTAGCTATTGTAAACAGTGCTGCAATAAACATCTGGGTGCATGTATTCTTTTGGATTAGTGTTTTTGTGTCCTTTGAGTAGATTCCCAGGAGTGGTATTGCTGGGTCATATGGAAGCTCCAATTTTAGCAGTTTGAGGAATTGCCATACAGCTTTCCATAGAGGTTGGACCAGTTTGCATTCCCATCAGTAAAAAGGCATTTTTCCTCTCCAGTGCCTGAAATGGAACGAAAGATAGTTTATCTCCAAATAAGAAACTAGAAAAGCCAGCTTATAAAATGCATCTGAAATATCTCAGTTTCTCATTAGGCTGTTCACTGGGTGTGTATAATCATGCTTGAAAGAGCATTTTTTTCCTGGAATCACAGTGTCCTCACTAAGTTCTTGCTTCGTTTCACAGCCTGCCTCCCCTCATGGCTCAAAACCTTTCTATACCTCTGGCCTTCGCCTGTCTCCTACATTTAGCCAATGAAAAGGTAGGTAAAGCTGGTAAGCAAAGGAGTGTTCTCTGTGTCAGCCTTTTTGAACTTTTTGTTAGATCTCTCATGGGAGACCTCTTAAATACAGTGACGGATGCACTGCCTTCCACCCAAGGATTAAGCAGGCCTTGAGAAGCAACTTGGTAAAAGGCTATCATTTGTGATTAGCAATGAAAATAATGAGGACCCAAATGGGAAGATTTTAGATGTTGAAATTGTAATGGCAGTTCCCAACTTGAAAAATTCATTTTTATATCCTTGGGTGTCAAAGCTTTAAAGGTCAAATTCTGCTAGTGCCAAAGTCAATACATGTGGGCTCCAGAGGAGAAAAGAGATAAGGATGAAAGGGCGGATGGTGTGGGAAGAGAGAGTAGCTAGTAAAATACAGAGGCAGTGGCCACCAAGAACGGTGAAGAGAGTCTGGAGTAGAGAGATAGGTGTCACGGGGATGGAGAGAGCGGAGTTGCCTACTGTGAAGGTATGCCAGGCTGCTTGTACTATGCCGTCAGCTTAGTCAAGGGAGTGTGGGACAGATATTGAAAAAGCCAAGGAGACCCACCTTTTCAGGAGCCTGTTGGTGCTACTTGGGAGACACCAGTAGGTCTGTAGAGATGGGCGGGAGAGGCCTTGCGGATGGAGTTAATAAGTGTGTGTTGCGGCTCCTGGTGGCCTCTCCATCCATTTGCTCAGCTCCTTCCGGGGCAAATAGCTTTACTGTTGGGCCCTCTGCAGAGGATGATTGCTGCAGGAATCAGAGCCAGAGATGGCTGCTTTTGGCCTTGTGATTGGCATCCTTTGTCCTTGTGATTTGGAACCAGCTTTATCATATTAATTATGTTTGCTGTGACATAACTTTATTTACTATCACAGTTTAGCCCTTATTTGTAGTCACACCTTGTTACCTCAATTAGGATTTGTTTCATGACCCTCGTATTCTCAGGATAACCACAGTTCACATGTGTTTGATCTTTTGCAGAATCTCAAGCTGGAAGGAACCGAGGATCTTTCTGATGTCCTTGTGAGGCAAGGGGATTGAGTTCGCTGAGGTCAGCAGCCGAGGGCTCATCACTTCTTTGGTGACCAGCACGTTTCCACTCTGGGTGCTTTGATGCAGTCCCTCACAGCTGGGAAGCAGCTCCCTGAAATGCTGTTCTTGATTCTCAAGTTTTTGGCCGTGGTGACCATCTAGGGATGGAGGTCAGGGTGAGGGGCTGTTCTTGATAGGAAAACCTATAGCCATTCTTTGTATTCATGTATACTTTAGCCTCCTAAGTTGATCTGTGTTATTTTTCACATTTCACTCTTGTAGAAAACCATTTCCTAAGACATGTGTCCTTAAACAGCTACCTAATCCAAGTACATACGTATATGTGCGTTTATAAATGTATATATGGTGCTTAAAAATAAAATCATTCTGAATAATCTGGCAAAATATTTGAGTACCCTCTATGTAAGTATTAATCTGATCCTTACCTTCAAAGGGGATAATACAGTCTTATTAGCTAGATAGCTCCGTCTGGCCTTCTGCAAACCAACTTTCTACTTCGCCAGCTGTTGCCTGCCAAGCTGGGTCAAGGGGAGGTGGAGGGTATTGCCGTCTTCCGTTCCCAGGGAACTACTGCCACACACCCCTCCACACACCCCTCCTCTAGGGAGCTCTTCAAGCCCTGAGCTGATCCTGCTGGCAGGTAACTGAGCCTGATGCCCTCTACACCACTGCCATCTGGTGCAGCATGTCTGCCTGCAGCTCCCAGCTCTTCCCTGTGGAAGGATTCTCGCTCTCTTACTAAGCACCAACTTGGGCTCTCAAGAGCACTCTGCAATCAAAGTGGTCCCGGCTCAGTGAGAGGACAGACGTGGGCACAGTCAACTTGCCTCCCGGGCCCAGGCACCTGGCTACTTCTCGCGAGCATCTCTCCACGGGCCGCAGCCTTTCCTGCTTTCTCAGTTTGGCTTCATGGCACTCTCCCTTCAAAACTCAGCACAGACAGTCCTTCTTGATGTTTTCTCTGACCCCCAGACTTCTCAGCCTCCCACAGCTCCTGGCCCAGCCCTCAGCTCCTTTACACAGTGGATGTGTCCAGGGAAGGAGGCAGGTAGATCAGATGGGTTGTAATGGATGCGCAGATGGTGGATGGGGGTGGTGAGTGAGCGAATGATGTAGATAAATAGGTGGTATATTCATTTCTTGGGGCTGTCATATACACACACACTTTCAGTTCTGGAGGCCAGAAGTCCAAAATCAAGGTGCTGGACGGGAATGTTCCCCCTGAAGGGTCTAGGGAAGCACCTCCCTTACCTTGGCTTACAGCCACATGGCTTCAGTCTGCGCCTCTGTCTTCACATCACCTCTATGTGCCCTTTTCTGTCTCTTACAGAGAAACTGGTTTTATCACCAGACAAGGGAGCTGACCTGGGGCTCCTCAGCCATTCATAACCTCCACAGCACAGGTGGAGAAGCTGGGAGCCTACCAGCCTCTGGTGGCTGCTCTACCCACTGGAAGTCAGAGGGATGGACCGAGGGGTCCTGCTCCCTAGACAGGGAAAGGACCCTTGAGACCTTCTGGTCAAGAATGAAAAAAGGATTCCACAAATACCAGTGGAGGCAGGCAAGGAAACAGTGTCTTGCTTATCAAAAGAGCAAGAAAGCTCTGAGGGTACCTCTTTGGCTATGAGAGACTCACCATACCTATAGAGATCTATACAGGCTTTACTACTGGGATTTGAGAACGAAAGGATTAAACTTCATTGGCTGAGAAAGTGAGGAGAGGAACTAGGCTACGGACCATTTATTGTTGCTCATGTGGGCACCAATCAACTGCAGCTCGGTCATGCAGGCTCGTGACCACATTCAAGTGAACATCTCACGCAGGCTGTGTGCCCACAGCTCCAGATGAACCAGTCTGATCTCAAGGTCTGCCCATTTCTTTCATAGCAGCCAACTTGATAGGCTGCAGAGAGAGCTCAGGAATGCCCTTGCTGGGGAAAAATTAGTAATAAAAAACAAAGGTCCATTCATTGCAATAGGTGTTTGTACATCCATGTTCATTGCAGTATCATCCACAATAGCCAGAAGGTGGAAACAATCCTAGAGTCCCATTTGGGCAACCACACTGAAAACTACCTTGACCCAGAGTGGCGGGAACTACTGGGAACCACAGGCTGAGATCCACTGAACGCCATGGCTCTGCCACCAGTTCCTTCTGGAACATGGGCAAGTCGCTTCCTGTCCCTCTAGCCCTTGGTTCCTCATGTGTAAACATTGGATTGAATGGGCCTCTCCCAGCTGGCACATTTTTCATCTGTTGAAAACAATGGCCCCACTGTTCCAGCCGGGTGACAGTATGACTTTGGTGCCTCAGACTCATTCAGCTGAGGGACCAGCCCCCCACCCCCCAGAGCAGCCCAGGGACACGATGTCACTCCTCTAACATGAGCACCCACACATTGGCTGAACAGACCGCTGCCTCCCAGTCCCTCTCAAGCTGTCACTGCTCAACACAGGACACATAAGCCTGGAATGATGGTCCTTTCTCTGCCTACCTGCATACAATGCAACCATCTATGTCTAGGCCCTACCCAAAAGGTCCTGCCCTTGGGGCCTTGCTCACAGGCCTCCCAAGGCATGTGCGCTGCTCTCCACGCTCTCGCAGATGGCCCCTCCCACCGGGCAGATGAGAGTGGCAGTGACCCTTCCCACCGCCCACGTCACCCCCTCCCCACACCCAGCTACCCTCCTGACATCCTCACTCAACTGCACAGCCCATGGCCCGTGTGGTGTGAGACTGCTGCTGCTCCTGGGCCCCAGCGGGAGTAGCAACAGCTAAGATCCTTGGGGAGGCACCCCTTGGGCGGGGCCCCGCCTGCCCAGCACGGAGAGGCGGCCGCCAGAGGGCGGCAGTGCGGCGCAGGCCATGGCCGGGGAGGCTCCGCCACCGACCAGGTGCTCCACTTCTGTGCCTGGCGGGGACGGAGGAGGAAACTCACTGACTGATTTTTTTAAACAGCTTTGAGGTATAATTAACGTACAATTAAATATCCACGTTTAAATTGTACAGTTTGACAAATTTTGATAGCTGTGTACACCCGTGAAACTATTACCACAATCAAGATTATGAACATAGTAATCTCTCCCAGTTTCCTCTGGCCACTCCCCACCCCCAGCAGATTCTTTGCAATTCTGGACATTTTTGTCGCTTGTCTTCTTTCACTTTTCACAAGATTCATCCATGTTGTTGCTTTTATAATAGTTCTTTCCTTTTCATTGCCCAGTACCAGGTCCACTTCTGGATGTGCCCCAATTTGTCCTCCCCTGTTGATGAGCGTTTGGGTTTTTTCCAGTAGGGGGCAATTCCAGTAAAACTGCTGTGAGTGTTTGTGTGCAAGTCTTCACGGGGGCACCTGCTTTCCTGCCTTTGAGGAAACAACGGGGTGGAGTGGCTGGTAGGTGTATGCCTAACTTTTTAGGAAACTGCCAAGCTGTTTTACAAAGTGGATGCATCGCAGTACATTCTCACCACCCGCGTGAGAGTTCCAGCTCTCCCACATACTCACCAATTTAGCATGTTAAGTGTTTTGAATTGTAGACATTCTAATCCACATCTTGTGGTTTTAATCTGTCATTCTCAAAAGATGACTGCATTGAACAGCTTTTCATGTGCTTCTTCTCATATCCATATGTCTTCTTTGGTAATATGTTCATCCTTTTGCTCATTTAAAAAAATTGAGTTGTTGCTTTTCTAATTGAGATTTGGGAGTCGTTTTTCTATTCTGGACATGGGTCCTTTATCAGATATGTGATTTGTAGACATTGTCTTCTGGTCTGTAGCTTGTTTTCTCATAAAGTCTTTTAAAGAACAGAAGTTCTTAACGTTGACAAAGCTTAATTTGCGCGCACACACACGTATATTTGACAAAAATGTGAATATTCTATAAATGTTAAACAGGTAAAGTTGGTTGATAGTTTTATTCAAGTCTTTTCCATCCTATTTTCTGCCTACTTCTATCAGTTATTAAGAGAGGGGTATTACAATACCTTATTATAATTATGGGTTTGCCCATTTTTTCTTCCAGTTCTATTTATTTTTGCTTCATGTATTTTGAAAGCATTGTGATTGGGTGCCTGAATGTCAAGAATTATTATGTTTTCAAAATAACTGTTCAAAAGTTACTGTTCAAAGTAACTGTTCAAAATGTTACAAAACTTCTGCTCCTGGTAATATTATTTGCCCTATAATTTGCTTTATGTTATATGAATACATCCATTCCAGCTTTCTTTTGATTATTTTATTTATTTATTTATTTTTAAAGACTTATTTATGCATACAAGAACTGGGGTTTAGACCAGAGATTTTGGGAGTGAAAGGATTCACCAGAGGCAGAGTGTGGAGCAGAATAGCAGATCTACTGAAACTCGCCACTGAGGGGAGCAGCAGGCAAGACAGGAGAGGTCTGCTGTGCCATGTGAGTTAGCTCCCTAGCTGGGGATTGAACTTGTGCCTGCAGTGGCTGGAGATAGCTTGATAGCACTGAGACATTAACCCCTGCACCACCAGGGAGGACCTTGATTAATTTTAATATGGCATATTTTCCCATTCTTTTACTCTTAACCTATTTGGACCTTTATATTTAAGACAAATTTCTCATAGGCACCATATGGTTGAGTCTTGCTTTTTTATTCAGTATGGGAATCTCTGACTTTTAATTGGGATTTTTAGACTACAACAGTAAGGTGGCTTTTATGGTTGGATGTAAATCTACCTCCCTGATATTTCTTTTCTACTCATCTCATCTATTCTCTGGACAGGTTTCTAAAATACAGTTTGGAGTACAGGATAAGAACAAGAGGTTCTCCGTAACACTGCACATCTTTAGCTGTTGTTGAATTTAAAACTGTGGTCACAACAGAAAAGGAAGTAACACTTTTGTATTCACTTTATGAGATTATTATTACCTAGATCTGAAAAGCAGATGAGGACATTCTGAGACTAGAAAATCCACAACCTGTTATCCAAGATTCTGAAATCTAAAAAGTTCTGAATACCTGAGGGGAGAAATCAGGTGCTGTCCAAAAATTAACAAAAATGTAAGAAAAAAATAAACTTTTTTTATCTGAAAAATAAATTAACTCAGAAAAAAATCTTCATAAGTAATAAATAAATAAATAAAAATTAAAAATTCTGACAACCAAAAGTCGTTGGAGGCAGAAACTGAAGTGAAGAGAGGCTACTTACAGTTCTTATTTATCCCACTTTGTTTAATATTTAAATTTGTGACTGAAATTTCATGTTGCTCGATTATGTAGCTCTCCCCTTTCCTAGATTTGGGTGTTATAAAATATTTGGTATATTCACTATTTTTACTTTCTAAGATCCAAAAAATCCCAAATTCTAAAATAAGATTTCAGATGTACCTTTATAGTTATAGATGGCATTGACTCCCTCCCAAATTAATCCGTTGAAGTCCTAAACCTCAATGAGACTGTATTTGGAAGCAGGGTCTTTAAGAGGAAATAAAGGTTAAGTGAGGCCATAATGGTTGGATCCTAATCTTATAAGACTATGCCTTAAAAGGGAAGAAAGAGAAAAAGAACTCTCTCCTCTCCCCCGCCTTTGTCATGTGAAGACACAGTGAGTCTGCAAGTGCCGAGCCTGCAGGCCAGGAAGTGGTCTACCCCAGACACTGATCATGCTGGCACCCCGAGCTCAGGCTTCCAGCCTCTAGAACTGTAAAAAAAAAAAAAAAAAAAAAAAAAAAAAGTCTGTGGTTTACGTCATCCAGTCTATGGTATTTTGTTATAGCAGCCCGAGCAGACGAAGACATACATCAAATTTGATTTATCCCAGAAATTCAAAAATAATTTCATGTTAGACAAGTCAGGTCCCATTAATCACCATGACTGGATATCAAGGACAGATGGTGCAGAACGCCTGGAAGCCAGAAGATGTGGGTGGGCACCCAGTCCACTTTGTAGCTGTAGCACCACCCCAGACCAAGGACTTAAGCCTCAGAGCTGCCTCTGCCGGCCTCTCTGAGGGACAGGGGAATGTCTCCCTGGGGCTGGCCCCCCTACTCTGGATGCTCATGTTCCAAAGCCCTTTCTTCCAGGTGCTCGAGGACCTCTGCTCAGCATCCGTCTTCCAGGTGGGCTGTGCTGCCAAAGGACGTGTCCCTGTGCCAAAGGCCACTGTTTGCCGAGTGGCTGCTGCAGAAGAGTGGGCTGAGTGGATGGTCATGTGGGACCCCTGGTGGTGCAGGATGGAGCAGGGAGTGGGCCATGGTCAAGGACTGGGGCCAGCTTGCCCCTCCCCACTGAGAAGTCAGCCCCACCAGGTTCCGGAAATCCAAGGAATCCAAGAAGTTTAGATTTGACCTGACCTTCCAGGCTGGATGAAAGATATTTGTCAATACAGAGAAGAGAACATATTTCAGTCTTTAGGCAAGTACCTCTCTTCTCTTGAGTTTCAGTTTCTTCACATACCAAATGGCCCAGTCTCCCTGGTGAAATCCACATTGACCAAGTCATCACGTCCATCCCCACCAAGCTGCGGAACAAGGAGCATGTTACTGAGGCCAAGCCCAAGTTCCCTGGCCAGCAGGTAATCCGTACTTCCAAAAAGTGGGGCTTCACCAAGTTTAATGCAGATGAGTCTGAAGACATGGTAGCTGAAAGCAGCTCAACCCAGATGGCTGTGGGGTCAAGTACATCCTAAATTGCGGCCCCCTAAACAAATAGTGGGCCCCACACTCATGAGAGCAAAATAGCTGCCTTCTTGTTAGTCATGCAAATTAAAAAAACATTCTTATCCAAAAAAAAAAAAAAAGAAGAAGAAGAAGAAGAATCTAAGGCCATGGTTTTTCTGTGATCATTGGTTTATACTGATTTCATGTTTTCATTACTATTCCTTTTTTTAGAAATTCTACAGTTTTAATTTTCCTCTTTTATCCAGAATTGTTTAGTGGATAATTTTTACATTTCCAAGTAGAATTTTTAGTTTTAGAAATAGCAGAGGAACAACATGGAAATAAAGAAGATTTCTCTACCTCAGGCACCCAGAAGTTTTAGTTTTGAATGAAATTAAAAATGTTCATTATTACCTAAAACAATTTTTAAAACTTCCAATTACAAGATACTATTTGTTTTCTACTTTTTTCTCATAAAAATAATTAAATGAGAGAGCTCTGTAGTAAACAGTTGGGAAAACTTGATGGGGATTCCTGTGATAACACTATTTTGATTTTATTAGTTGTACTATTTTTGTATCAATGATAGGTAATAATATCATTGAGCTCCTTTTCTGCAGAAATATTATATTTGTTTATTACCTAAAAGATCAGAATAGGGCCTCCCTGGTGGCCTAAGGGTTAAGTCTCAGCACTATCACTGCTAGGGCCTGAGTTTGATCCCAACCAGGGAGCTGACCCACATATGGCTGGCGCAGCAGACCTCCCCTCTCCCACCCACTGCTCCCCTTAGTGGTGTATTTCAATAAACCCGCCTCCTCTGCTTCCCACTCTGTCTCTGGTGAATCCTCTCACCCTTGCCCCCTCCACCTCTGGCCTGCACCCCAGTTCCTCTACATAAATAAAATTTTAAAAGCATATGAGGCAAAATCCTGCAATTAAAAAAAAAGTGATCAAAATAGCTACAGTTAAAATATAAGGTTTCACCCAAGGATAAGAAAACAATAAATTTATGAGACAATTTAATGGGGAGTGATGAGAAACAATAGAATAGATTTGCCATTGCATCCAGGCTTTCATTAGCTCTTTTGTTTCCCCGTTTGAAGGTTTCAATCTCCCTTCTCCAGCTTTATTGAGATATAATTGACACATAACCTTATGGAAATTTTAAGTGTATTGTTAATTTAATATACCTTTTTATTGCAAAATGATTACCACTCCAGAATTAACTAACACTGTATCACACCACTTAATTACCATTTCTTTTTTGTGGTGACAATATTAAGATCTATTCTCTCAGTGACTTTCAGATGTATAATACAGCATCACTAACTATAACCCCAATGCTCTATATTATTCATCTTATAACTGGAAGTTTGTGCTCTTTGACCACAACTCCCCATTTTCTCCACCTCTCCATCCCTGGTAACCACCATTCTACTCTCTGTTTCTGTAAGTTTAGCTTTTTCAGATTTCACATATAACAGATGTTACTATATTTGTCATTCTCTGACAAATTTCACTTAGCATAATGCCCTTAAGTCCCATCCATGTTGTCACATATAGCAGGATGTCATTCTTTCTCATAGTTGAATATTTCACTGTGTGTGTATAAATTATCTCTATCTATCTATCTATCATCTATCTACTTATCTATCTATTGTCTATCTCACATATTCTTTATCCATAGGACTTTACGCCAGTATCATACTGTTTTGATTACCGTCACTTTGTGATAAAGAGTGAAATCAGAAGTGTAGTGCCTTCAGTTTTGTTCTTTCTCCAGATTGCCTACCACCCCTTTCTGACAAGTCACATGTCCAGCTGGAGAAGCCAAAGCAAACAAACAGTCTCCTAGTTGGTGGACAGTTAGCAGGTGGATGATATGAATTTGGTCACTGCTGGCCCAAACATTGATCTCCATGTGGCACTATTCAGATAGTTACCTTGGTGGCACCCAGGACTCATACCTCCTTCTTCTGGCGTGGGATGCACACAATTCAATTGTATCCAATGAGCTACATGCTGGAGCAATGGGAGCACAGCAAAGATGAGGTGCTATGAGGGTCTCCTGCCAGTGAGAGGGACAGGCACACACAGAAACACCAGTGATCCTCGACCTTGGTGATATGTTAGAATCATCTGGAATGCTCTTGGCTCAACTCCAGACCAATTGTTAGAATGTTTCAGGTGGGGCCCTGGCATAGGGAAGTGTTTGAAAGTCCCTCAGTTAATTTTAATGTGCAGCCGTGGTTGAGAACAGTGCTATAATGGGGCACGGTAAGCGCTGGTTTCCCCAGTGAGAGGGGTGGGCAGTGTCCCAAACCAGAGTTGATTGTGAGTTCTTCCTGTCATGAGTCTGTGTGGGCAGCAACAGCATCAGGCCCAAGGCAACCACTAGTCTATCCTCCTCTCCTGAGAGTCCCAAACTGTTTGTGCAGTCTCTGCTCCTGCTGTTTTTATGGCCAGACTCACTGGTGATTAGATGTTAGAATGCTATAAAAATTAATGCAAATAATTACAAAATGAAATTGGAAATCCTGTAACAAAGGCTGGAAACTCATGGAGAGTGATGTGAGAGGACTGTCTGAACCAGAATGAGGCAATCAACAAATGAGATGTCAGTCAGGAAAATTAAGGAATGAAGAGGAGATGGGGGTGACATGGGCTCTTTAAAAGAAAGTTCTTTGAATATTGAGGGATTGTGGTGAAGAGTGATAAAACACCATTGCACAAATAGAACATGAATACCATGTCATGTTGTACAATTTCGTTGAAAGAAGATTGCTAACATACAATTTCTTGACTTATTCTGTGTTTCTAAAGAACTGGTACAATGTTAAAATGTAATTTCAGTTGATTAAGTACAAGATAAAAGACTGTTTCTCGTTTTAGTCCTATCTCTCAAGGGCAGGCTCTGTGGATACGCCCACGCACTGCCCAGACTCCCCTTCAAAGGACTTGTTCCACCAGCTGCTGGGAGGGCTGCCAGGAGGGGGCCCTCAGCGCTGCTCTCAGTCTCCTCACTCAGTAAGACTGCTGTGCTCTGCTTGGGACCCCTTGAATCTACAGGCAGAAAACTGGGCACCTAGACTCACCTCATTTGCTTCCTTTCTCTCCTGCACGGTGTGTCATACAAAAACAGCTCTTTCGTATATTTTCTCCAGTTTTCTGATTGTTTATGGCAAAGGCAAGTTCCACAGCATTTCCTTCTTCACAAGTGAAAGAAGAAGACTAGCAGGAGATATTACTTTTCACTTTATAATGGGGCCTGTCTATTCTTTTTGATTATTTTTTTACTATGATAGTATATCACTTACACAACTTGAACAAAATAAAGTGTTTCTATTAAAAAGTTTTACTGAAAATGGTCATTGAGAATAGGATCAGAACTTTCCTATATACTTATGACAAAGGACACCATTCAAGGGGAGACATGTTAAATGGGATGTTTTCTCCTGGTCTGGGTGGAATCCCATTTTGAGTGGAGAGGGGCAAGATTGGGTTCAGGTCCCAGATCTGTTCTGTGAAGGTTTTATGACCAAGGACCAAAGGCAGAGAGAGCCTCTCTGAGCCACCTCTTGACCCAGAGATGAGTTCTATTAGAGTCTCCACCATGTTTTTTGCTTGTTTGATTTTGGGCTTTTTTGATGGTGAGAATTTTCATATTTCAATTAGTCAGTTGGACTCAATTTAGATCCCAATTTTGTTGGCAACAACCAAAACATCCTGTTCAGAAGCCAGGTAATCATATTCCTTTTTCTCTCCATCGGGTCTGATTAGGGGGTTGACCTTGACCACATCAATGTCACAGAGTTTTTTCACAGCTGTTTGGGCCGGCGCTTGTTGGCTTGACATCTACAATGAAGATGAGTGTGTTGTTTCTCCTGTCTTCTGACTCAGTAGTCAGAGGGAACTTCATGGGGACATAGTGGTCAAGGTAATTTCTCCTGGGGGTGCTCTTCCGAGGATATTTGGGCTGCTTTTGAAATCAGATGCTGTGTCTTAGTAAAGACACCTGGGTTAAGTAAATTGCGGGACTGGGAGGAAACTGCCTCACCTTTGTTTTAACAAGGCGCCTAAGGAAGCTGTATTTGTTCTAACACCCAGAGGAGTTTCTGGACTTTTTGCTTTGAAGCTACAGCTGGAAGAAGGGGGAGTTATCTTGGATCCAGCTTCAAACAAATGGGCTATATAACCTTCTGTTTTAACAACCCCGACATGCCCCACCGGATTAACAAATGAAGACATTTTAATGTACGGGGCCCTATCCAGGTGCAAAATCTTGACCATATATCTTGCCAAAAGTCAGAGCTTTAGCATTAATTGTCTGCCATGCCCTGGAAACAACCCAAGTGTCCATTGACAGATGACTGGATAACATACAGTGGTATAATATTCAATTTTAAAAAAAGGGAAAAAATTTGGACACATGCTATAACATGGATGAAACTTGAAGACATTATGCTAAGTGAAATAAGCCAGACACAAAAAGAGAAATATTGTGTAATTCCACTTATGTGAAATCTCTAGACAGGCAAATTAGAATGGGGGTCACCAAGGGCCGGAAGGAGATGGAAATGGAGAGTTATTGTTTAAAAACTTTTCATTTGCATAGCTAAAATAAGGTGCATTCCAATAATTAGAATTATTTGAACAACAGAAAAAATAGTACTCTGATTAAATTTCATTGTCTAGCCTGCAGGCTTGGATGGGCTTGGTTTTTATTGTAGGTTTCAGTGTCATGCCTTCCTTCTTGACTGACCTGCAAGTTCTTTTTCTTCCCTCCCAGCCAGGCAGACAGATGGGAGAGGTAGGCGTGGCCTCCTTTGTCAGTAATTCCCAACTCTGTGAGGTAAAAAGGGACAGCAGAGTCACACCAACTTTTCCCAACCTCTTTGCATCTTGTAAAGGTAAACAGCTAAATGCAGTGAGTGAGAAGCCCATATGCCTCGGTGCGTGGCCCCAGCACAGGTGGCCTGCCTGCTTCTCATGTTCAGTGGGTCCTTTGGTGGCAGCACAATGAATTTTTTTTTAAAGATTTATTTATTTATACATACAAGCTGGGGTACAGACCAGAGGTGTGGGGCAGCGAGAGGGTTCACCAGAGACAGAACGGGGAGCAGAACAGGCAGATCAGAAATACACTGCTGAGGGGAGCAGCGGGCGAGGCAGAGAGGTCTGCCGCACCATGTGGGATTCTCCCTGGCCTGGCGTCGAACTCGCATTGCTGCTGCCGACAGCTCCACAGCGCAGCGCTTAACCGCTGCGCCACCGGGGAGGCCCC